>BLKR01006598.1:0-54251 GCA_011170035.1 Teleogryllus occipitalis | reverse complement strand
TTTAACTTCATGAATATCATCGACATGAATCAATGAATTCGAGTGATTGGAGCAATGGAAACTTTGCGAAACCTTGAGGATGACAAATTATTGAAATAACTTTTCGAAAGTGAAGTATTGAGCTCCAATAGGCTACTAGACGCCGCGTCCTAGACACAGATGCCAACGTTTCGGCCGTAATTCTGCGTCCTTCCTCAGGGCAAAATGCTAATCATTTGCCGTTTTGATCCTGAGGAAGATCATAGAATGTTGGTACCTGTGCCTTGGACGCGGCGTCTCCCAGACACCTAAGTAGCTACTGACTCCGACTGCGGAATCCTACGCTCTCATTGTGTTCCTGTGTCTCCCGAGTAGGATTTGTGAATAAAAAATTGCACACGCCTTCTTTGAATTATGACTATTATGGCCAAGTTCAGGGCGAGATTGAACCAGTGTGCGACGGCGGGGCCTTTGGCTGCCGTCGCGACACCCTCACCCCCCCCTGCACGGAGACTGGCGAAGGGCGGCGGTGGTCCAATGAGCGGCGAGGGCGGCAGAAAGGGCAGTGATGAGAGCAGGAGTGGCAAAGAAGGACGTTGATCGAATCTCCTCCCGGTTGAAGTCGACGAAAGGGTGAAGTAGGGATGTTCGCAGATCGTTAAAAAACGATTCTTGAATCGCTCTTGATCACTTATAGAAACCAATTCCCTAAAAAAAGATTCTAAAAAATCGATTCTCCAAGAATCAATTCATCAAAATTCAGAAAGATTAAACGAAACAGTATTTTTATAAATATTGTTTATACATAAATATTTTGTTTTTACAATAATTAATAAATAAAACCATTTGGATATATTATATTTTACAACGTAAAAATCCTATGCAATTGTGGGTGTTTACAAATATGCGGAATGATACGCTTAATGAACGTGTCTGTAAGCCTTTTCTCTTACAAAGTGAAACTTTAGAACGAATACTATGATTTTATCTGGTTCAGGTATTTATCGGCCAAATCTGTTCCTGTTTGAAGTCGACGAAAGGGTGAAGGAGGAAGAACGCTCAGGTGGGAGAAAAGACACATTGTCAAGAGCGAGAGTGGCAAGGAACTACGTCGAATATGTTCCTGCGTGAAGCCAACGAAAGGGTGACGGAGGATTCAGGGAACATTCTGCAGAATGTCTCAGAACATATGTTACAAAGTTCTAGTTTAGCCGGTCTGGATAGACGAGATCGCTGAGGCTGAAGGGCAATAGTTGCCATGCCATGAAGAATCACGGGTTCGAATCCCACTCCGGGCATGGATGTTTGTGTATGTTGTAAGTAAATGTTCCCCCACCGATACCCAAAGTTCAAAGAGTTACAGTGGTCGCTATATGACCGAGCAGTTGAAAAGCGACAAAAAAATGACATTTGACATTTTCTACGCGGTACGCCTACAGTGGTGTCTATTCAGTACCTCGCGTTAGCGTCCTCCATCTGATTACTGGATTTCGAAACCAGGTTACTCCACACTTGGTACAGATACGTGACGAAGAAAGTACATTCGAGACAGGATTTCTCAGAATATTATTTTCCCCTTATTTCCGCTATCGCTTCATTTCATTGATTCTCAACATTACCATTAATTTCTCACGTATCCATACTTTGGCTTAGACCTAAAGGGTCAGGTTCAGAGAATCACGAAGGCCCTTGTAAACAGCATCGCGTGAGCTTTCCGTCTCTGAAATAACAGGACTCGAAGTCCGGTGGCTGCATGTGAAACCTGTGTTGGACGAAGCGAGTACGTGGAAGGCCTCCTCAAGGTTTTCTCTTTTTTTTTTTGCTTTACATTACTCTAATGTTCCGTTATCACTGATGCCATCGTGAGGCAAGCTATCTACTATAACTTTCCATTACATAATTTATTAGTCTCGAATATGGTAAGTGAATGTATTTACATGAGGTGTTAGAGCGTAAAATAATTCAAGTTTCATAGGGAAATGCAAGCAGTTATCATTGTTTAGAAGGGTCTTGCAATTGCAACTTGCAATACAAGAAGAGTTACTCTTTCTCCCTCATAAAAGCGAATAATTTAGATTTCATCTAAAACGTCAATTACCATTATTTACACCCAAATGTCTAATTTGTTATCACCAAATTAATTCAAATTATGCCAGTAAATCAAATATTTTTATAATATTTAAGAATAAATACTAGTTCGACCCTTGCAACAGTCCGCGTTTAAAAAAAATGGTTTAAAAGTGAAAATAGCTTCATATTAGAAACCAAATTCGAACATTTCTGACAACCCGAGTAGGGACATTTTGCAAGAACGAAATAAAGCGACCAAAAGTGACTCATTTTGTAGAATACGACACAAGAAACAATTTTTGTTCCTTTAGAAATAAGTTTTCTTGTTTTAAGGTGCTAGAACTATTGCAATTTACGCAGGATGGAAATGTGTGTTACAGAGTAAAGAGAAATGCGGCTTACATGTTCGCATGGATTTTCTCCTAAATACAATATGCAAACTTCTATTATTTTCGACATATGTTTGATGCAGGTCTGTGGAGTAATTCTCAAGCAAACTGTAACATATCGAATTTCTGTGTCGATGGCTCTTTATAACTGGTACATAACCACTATCTTTCTTCAGAGTATTCTATGTAGGGGATGGGCACCAGGGCAAGTCTCGGAAGGAAGATGTCGAAACGTGGCAAAGTAAACACGCGAAGGGGCGACACAGAAGACCGACAGCAACGGAGAAGCTTGTCTTCCTGGGGCCGCGGAAGCGCCTCTGGATCTGCAACTGTTGCTTCGCGCGGCGTGGATCGCCTGACAAGGGAAGACGGCAAACATTTGCTTTCTTAAGGGGCCGCAAACATTTCTCCTAACGACGGCAGAAATTGTCAAGGAACGTTAGCTTGAGAGCAGGCAGACGAAAGGAAAGTATCTCTGGTCCCCTCGGTTGCTCCCTTTCGCGCGGAATGGGCGTGTCAAACTCACGAAACAGAGACGAGGAAGGAATGCCCCCGCTTGGCTTGAACTGGTCGGTGGCGGTTTGGGAACGGATCGTGTTTCTTTTCGAAGGAAGTGATATTCTAACGACACTTTCAATCAGTACGGAGGCGTTTCATGATGTGGTATCATGGAAACACTGAAAGAGCAAATTTGGGGCAGACGCTACATTATTTGAATTTTTCTGGAACGAATAAATTGCAAATAGTGTGAGAATCCGCTATTATTTCTCCTGGAAAAATCTCACTGAGATTTGAGGGCAAATGTTAGAAACAAGTTATTTTCAATACGTATCATTCAATGAATATCATTCTGAAATAACTTGTATACTCTTCGGAAAAACTCTAAGAAACTCGTTTTGCTTCGTATCTGCTTTCACATAAATCGTGGATTGTGAACCGTCTCTGTAAATAAATATATCATTTGAAATAGGAACAAATACATACTTTTCGAATCCATTTTCATCGTTCAGATATGAAGGATGCGGGTGATAAAATTTCAAAATCGTTTTTCGAGTCCTTTTAAACTTCAATTCTTTTAATACGGGATCAAGGGAGTCTAATGTACGAGGATTCACGAGGTCAAAATACTCTGGCGCCCAACATTTCTGTCTCTGGAAACATCGAATCATTTTCTCTATTTCCTCCTTTCGAATTTTTCGACCATTTCAGTTTCCCATCAAACAAATATCCAAATGAAAAATCCCGACGTATAACTTGCCTGCCACTTAACTGTTCTTATAGGAATCTCCTGAGAAACAATTTTTCCGCGTGTTCGCCTCACCAGCCATAAATCCAGGATCTTCTGTCACAGTGAATGCCTACGTTGCTACTAAAAAATGAAGGAAATCCGACGATCGGAAAGTCAGCTGATGTGTTTCGTCTCTAAAAGGCGAGCTTAGGCGTAATGTATGCCGCCGCGGGCCTCTATCAATGTAGCAAATTCTGGGAGGTCCGCCGGTAACCACAGACATTACCACGCGTTCCCCGCCGAAACGGCCGACGCGGCCTCCTTTACAGGCGGCGCGCGAAGCCGCGGAGAAGCTCCGCGTTACCGCGGGCGCCGCGCGTAAATGGCACGCGTGAACGATTACCGCCTCGGCCGCGGCGCGCAGGCGCAGA
This sequence comes from Teleogryllus occipitalis, assembly GCA_011170035.1. Classification (NCBI taxonomy): domain Eukaryota; kingdom Metazoa; phylum Arthropoda; class Insecta; order Orthoptera; family Gryllidae; genus Teleogryllus; species Teleogryllus occipitalis. The sequence continues at coordinate 50,154 of BLKR01006598.1, read as the reverse complement.
AGCCGGGAGGCGCGGCGCGGCGCGCTGACTGATCGGCGGTCAAGCAGCGATTGACCCCTGACCGCAGCCCCGATGAGCCCCATTAGGCGTCGAGAGCCTGCTGCCGACCGACCCTTGGCCGCCGCCTCCGTGTGGTGGTCGCCCTCCGGCTGCTTTCCGCGAGGAGGGGATCCACGTCTTTCTCAGCGTGGAGACACTTTGATTGGTTTGCTGGTTGGTTGTTCACGGGCACATCAGCTACCGAGGTCATTAGTTCCGTAAGTGTAGTGCAGGTTTTTCATCGGGAGGGGGCAGTAATATTCCCCCATTGGATGACGAGATCCGGCGCCGACGTACAGTCGGTTAGTGGAGTTTCCCTCAACCAGGTATCTCCCACCAGCGGGACAGCGCCCCAGCTGTTGATTGGTTGTTCACGGGCACGTCAACTACCGAGGTCATTAGTCCCGTAAGTGTAGTGCATTTTTCATCGGGAGGTGGCGGTGATCTTCCCCCGCTGGACGGCGAGTTCCACCGCCGACCTAGCGTCGGCTAGCGGGTTTTCCCTCAACCAGGTATCTCCCAACTGCGGGACACTGCCCCAGCCGGGACAAGTTCAAAGCCCCGACCGGTCTCTCGGCATGTGTTGAGGCACGTCGAGCTAAGCGTTTTCTTCGTATCGAATGATTTAGGTTTTCTGCGTGAAGTGCTTTTAGTCGAAACTAATGTGGGTATGAAGTGGTTTCATATTGGTCAGCTCATCCTAGATATTTAAGTGGATACTATCCGCGCGGCATTCGCCTTCCAGTTACTTTTCGCGAACAAGAGATCCACGTGTTTCTAGCGTTGACACTCTTTGAACTAAGCGTTTTCTTCGTATCGAGTGATTTACGTTTTCTGCGTGAATTGTTTTTAATTTTTTGGATCGAAAATAGTGTGCGATTGAAGTAAAATTATATTTGTTAGACCGGGAGAGGTGGCTCAGGGCATCAACTGATGCCACTGCAGTGCCTCTGACCGGGAGGGGTCCGGTTCGAGTCCAGACGGTCGGAAGATTTTCGACACTAGCTAACTAGCTAGGTCGAATTCAGTCACTGTCTGGGGGAGAATTCTAGCGGCAGAATGCTCTGATCGGTAGCTTTCCGTGGTTTATACCATCAAACCAGGCGAATGCCGGATCAGTACCCTAAAAAACGGGCCACAGACTTATTCGATGTTAGGGTTCCAGTATCCATTTGATGGATTAATTTCTATGATTGCATTAAAAATTTAATGTAACGTACATTCAGTTCATTTTTCATTTATTCCGTTGCACGTAAAAACTTATTCGAAGGAAAAATTTAAACTATTTTAGCAGGTATCAATGCAATAAATAGAACATTGAGAGTAATTATAAAAAATGTCGATGCAGACGGTTTACAGGAATAAAGTATAAAATCCGGTATTACTGAACTACAATTTCGATAAACTTTTCTGAGCGGAATAACTGTCAATACTAATAATGATTAGGCAACATGTAAATATTCTTAAAATAGAAAACAAGATAAAACAGAATAGAATTATTGCCAATTCCGAGATTGTAGAAAAACATTGACGGTTAAGCAGCAAACTCTAGAAGAGTTGAACTTCTATTGAACTCAAGTACTACTTACCGTTTTTATTAATCTGAATTCAATTTCCATCTACATCTCCTACATAATTAAATGTTCCTCGTTTGGGTGGTACTATTAATTTCTTGCTGTACATTCCATTTCTGAGTCAATAATTTCTGTGTTTCGCTTTCGAAGGTAAATGATGTCTGACTTGAAAAATGTCTTTGGTGAAGATATTTTTCAGAGGAGTGAATTTTTCAGAGGAGAGATATTTTTCCATGTAAGGCACACGATGACAGTTTTATCAAATTAAAAACGAAATTCTCAGAACTCACCCCTATTTTTGGTCATCCCTGTCAGCTGCAGCAACGAAAAATTAGATTATGGTGCAGGAAAAAACAACGTACCTGAAAAGGAAAGAAACAAAATTAACTTTCTGATGCTGAAATAATTTAAATATTGAGATAAATAGAGAATAAATCCAAATATCTACAACTTATATGTAATACTACACATTATTAATATTTGCTACACATAATTAAGAAATTGCTCAATCTGATGGTAAACATATAAATCATACACTACCACAATTACACACAGTCACTACACTACGACATATGCCGCTAGACCAGTCGGTGGCTCAGAGCTTGTCCCGGCTGGTGCGGTGCCCCGCTGTTGGGAGATACGGTTGACGAAATACCCTGCTCAACGAATAGTTTCGAACCATTTTTAGTCTCTACAAAATCTCACTGGTTGCCACGCTGCAGTCAGTTTATATGTCGTCTATGTGTCTCTAACTTCTACAGCGCATGCATAGCAAATTAAGTATAAAAAGACATTACGGCGATTCTCCTCAACCTGATACAACAATAACATTCCATTGACGTTTCTCGCGAAACTCCTTTACAGTCACTACCCTCCGGTTTCCTCGCCAATCCTCCACTATTGTCACCAATGCTTTAGCTTAGCATATGCCGGTCTTTCGTTGTCCCCTCACTCGACTCGCAGAGCGTTCCTTCTCCACTTGAGTCTGCTTCTTTGGCGCCCCCCCCCGTTCCTAGGATCCGTTCCGTCGCCTCCCGCGCTCCCGCCTCGCGCACCGCAGCCGCCGAACGCGCTAGTACTTCGGAATTGGTCGGCGGCAGCGACGGCGGTGGAAGCGAGGGATCGATGGGGCGGGGCGACAGAGGTGCTGGCGGAGGTCATTGGAGGGGGCAGGCTAGGAAAATAGTTGTGGGAAAGGGCAGGGCAGGAAAGGACAAGTTGAGTGTGAGCGGGCTTGGAAACGGTCAGCTGAGAAAGGGTGGGCTAGGAAATAGCGAGCTGGAAAAGGGTGGAGTGGGAAAAACAGACGTGAGAAAGGGAGGGATACGAAAGGGCAGGTCAGGAAACCGAGCGGTAGGAAAGTGATGAGTAGAACAGGGAGGGTAGAAAAGAGAGAGTGGAAAAGGGAGGGTAGGAAAGGGAGGGTAGGAAAGGGAGGGTAGCAAAGGGAGGGTAGCAAAGGGAGGGTAGGAAAGGGAGGGTAGGAAAGGGAGGGTAGGAAAGGAGGGTAGGAAAGGGAGGGTAGGAAAGGGAGGGTAGGAAAGGAGGGTAGGGAAAGGGAGGGTAGAAAGGGAGGGTAGGAAAAAGGGAGGGTAGGAAAGGGAGGGTAGGAAAGGGAGGGTAGGAAAGGGAGGGAAGGAAAGGGAGGGAAGGAAAGGGAGGGAAGGAAAGGGAGGGTAGGAAAGGGAGGGTAGGAAAGGGAATGTAGGAAAGGGAGGGTAGAAAAGGGAGGGTGCTAAAAGGGTGGGTGAGAAAGGGAGGGTACGAAGGGGAGGATGAGAAAGGAATGGTAGAAAAGACTTGTAGGAAATAAAAATAGATCAAAGTAGAAAACATGGAGCAGGAGAAGGGTGGAGTAGGAAAGGGCGGTAAGTCGGCGCGGGAGGCAACAGAGGCGAATGAGGTGACTCACACAGCCGGGGCAGAGGCGTTGACGGAGAAAGGAGAGGGAGATGGCGTGGGCAGCCGCCGAATCAGGGGGCATCGGCGGTGGTGGTGGCTGGGGCGGCGGCATTTCCTGTTATCCCGCACCCCTTCCTCTGCCCGGCGCTCTGCGAGTCTGGCACAGCATTCCTCGCCTACCTTCCCGCGCTCCGCGGCCGCGCGAGATTAGCCCGCATCCCCGGCGCCTCGCACTTCCCCTCCCCTCCCCTCCCCTCCCCTCCCACCCTCTCCTCGGCTCCACCGAATCCCGGCAACCGCGAAGCGTCTTCCCCGCGCGCTCACCCGTTCGATCCGCCCCCCCCACCCCCTATTGTTTTCACCCTTCACGCTTCCTTTAATTAATTAAATCCCGAGCAACAAGAGTTACCAACATCGATTCCTTTTTCCAACAGGAAAGGCATAGAGAACAGGCGGGAGGATGTGATGTTGGGGGAACCGGCTTTCCATACCTTACCAACAAAATGTAAAGTTTGATTTTCTGGTTTTTAGGCCCTGCAATTGTATAACAAAATTAATTAGTACTGCTGTTCTCGTGCGAAAACTCTCGCCTGTGATAACCTCACTGTTTTCCAGAATATCCGTATGAGGGGAAAAATGTTTTTGTGAAAGGTAATTTTGTACAAAAATATATAAACATAATTTTCATGTTAGTTCTAATAAAATATAAAATTAAAATAAATGAAATAAAACAAAATTGGTATTTAGAAGAGTTTTTCACTAAAAAGGATTATAATTGAATTGTGACTTTATGTTAATTATTAAGAGAGGCGCAAATCGCCTTTAATAGCATAGTTTAATAGTTTAATTCTAACAATATTCGAGAGTTTGCACGACTTTCTTCACCCTAACAATGGACTTTGTGAACTCAAAAGAGCCAAATCGCAAAAAATTTGCATTGCACCTGCTTGATTTGAATTAGTTTTCCAACGTATTCTTAATATACTATATCTAGTTAAAATACAATCCATCATCTCTCCGTGAAATGCTCTTTCTTTTCAGATAATTTGCTGCCTGGCATATATTTAGATACAACAATATCACATTTTCCGACAGGGTATTGATTTCATTTACTTATGTTGCTGTAAATTCGACACCCTTATCACACACGTTTTCTTCATGGCAAAAAAAAAAACAGCTTGTTTACGAAACAATTTTTACCTCCAATATTTTTCGTTAATCAACGAGTCTTATATTTAAAATCTATTATGTCGCCATGACGCATTCTTTGCATTTTACTCTCTCGTCAATCCTCAATTGAACATGACTTTCTGTTCTTTCTATTGCAATGATAATTATAGGGAACCAACTTTGAACCACGGATAAAACACGCACTTTTATTACGACTTTACGGTTTCCTTAATAAAGTCTACCATGCAAACCCAACAAAAAACCTTGCAGAAAGGAGCACTCCATGCGAAAAGAGGATCAAAACTTTACATTCACATAAAAAATTTAAACATAATACAATCGTCAAACGCCCACGTGCGTTCGTCTGTTTATTCCGCGTTTCCCATTTTCGAGAGCGTCCCATGGAATGAAATATATTTCATGTGGGGTTTGGAGTCTCTCTGTAAATATGCGTCAAAAGCTGCCATAAGGGACCAGGCTCTTTGAAGTGTTTTATGTACATTTGTGCGAACGGGCGTTTACGCATATCCGCCACGCAGTCAGAAACAGAGAGAGAAGAGCGACTCAAAGAGTAAACCCGGTGCGCCGAGTCTGGGGACCAAACACGTGCAAATATTTTAACTTTGTTCTGTGCTTTGCCAAAATCTACGCAACTAGAAGAACGAGCACCTTTGTGGGAGGGTCGAATTTTAATTTCCTGCCGTTAAAGCGTTTGTGAAAGGGATGTCCGCCTCCACACAGTATGGATGAGCGGACGCGTGAGGTCATAAAGCCATGAACGAAAAAAATATTGCTCTCGTTGGTTTACAATAAATTGTATGTTCACGATTTCTATACAGAATACTAGTTTTGGGTCAATCATTAATCACTAACTTCATAGGTCAATTGCTAGTGTATGCTTCTGGGCTCAAAACAACAGTATAAAAACTATGACTCTTTGATTCACAGTCATTAAATTATTATATGACCGTTTAATAATTCTATGAAATATAAAAAACTGGAAAATTATTTTAATTTCTTGTATTTACAGAACAAACTTACTGGAACTGAAATTTGCTAAACTAATTCAAGTCATTTATAAGTAATAATGCGACGAAGTACCTGCGAATGGCTTACCAATGGTTTACAAAAGAAGTCATTTCAGAAACGTGTGTCTATGAGAAAGAAAAACGCTTTGGCAAACTCCAAATCCTTCGTGTAGCTTCAATATAATATAACAATCACCTAGAAATATCGTTGCTATGATACAACTTCGGAATTTGTTAAGGATTAATGAAAAGAATAATGAAACCCACGGAAACTAAGCAATCGATCAAGCAGCACAGGAGCAGTAATTTCAAATCAAGAACAATATATAAAACGAATTTGAAATAGAAGCACTTTGCACGTGTCTGCTTTTAAACCACAGCAAATTTATATTGATGACAAAGATATATTAATTGTATTTTATATTATACATAAGTTTCTACGTTCATTGACACGGTTTAGACGAGGTCTTACCGTATTTTTTCACCGAGAAACAAACTCCAGTGCATTTATGTAGGTACATATAACGAATATTTGAGATCAAACTATTTCTTAGTTTTCAGGACGAATGTATACTACAATGAATTCGTGTTTTCTCCACTCTCATACTACAATTGTTTCACTAATATTAAATTGAGAAGATCAAAACAAATATCGGTTCATCTCAAATTCGCGTAGTTAATGTCGTTACTAACCCTCGCCATTGCTTGTCATCAATAGTCACAGCAGAAACATTTAACAATATTCTTTGAAAAATCGAACAACTTCAGAGACTGAACATTTAGAAACTATAAATCAAAATAATTTCCCAAATTGTGACATTCGTGCACATTCACACCACACAAGGAAACATTGTCGAGAGTCAAAACCGCGCGTTGGAAGTAAACGAGCAAGAAGACCAAGGGAAACTCGAGAAGGATGATCACATCCCTCGGAAGATAAAGGAGATTGGCGGATAGAGAGGAATAAAGATGGGAGGATAGAGAGGTAGAGAGAGAGAGAAAGGGAGAAAGGGAGAGAGGGAGGGGAAGTTTGTCACCGCAGCAATTAGTTAGATAAGTTCATCCCAATGCCCCCGTATTTTGCACGCTCTTAAATAGTTAAACGATGCTAAATTAAAAAAACTAAGATAAGTACTTTGCCAGTTCTATACATATTCATAGAGTTAAAAGTTTCACTTACAATTACTTGAGCATTATGTTGTGCCCTTTCCGTTACATCCGTCGTTACGAAAAAAATATTCTTTAAAAGAATTTGCCAGTTTGATTGATTGATTGATTGATTGATCATTCCGCGCGCGTCCACTGCTAAGGTCATTACTCCTACAAGCATAGTGCATGTTTTATTGCAGGAGGTGCCGGTGATTTTCCCCCGCTGAATAGCGAGATACAGCGCCGACGTACCGTCTACTTACGGGGTACGACTTACGGACCAGTTCGACAACATCCAAAGATCTCTTAGACCCGATTTACACGCTTCCTTTTGACGAACGATGAGAGTTTTAGTAGTCGCGCGCATACGCGCGTTTCTGTGGCGGCAGAGATGATGTGCACACGCGCGATTGCTAAAACTCTCATAATCGTTCGCCCAAAGGAAGCGTGTAAATCGGGTCCTGTTGAGAATATCAAGATTAGATCAATTTGTCATTCTCTCAGTTCTCCCAACGGTTGCACTTACATTAGTCTCAGCCGACGAAGGCAAAAATGGCGAATGCCAACAACGCGCGTTTGAAGTAAACGAGCAAGAAGGCGAAGGGAAACTTGAGAAGGGCGGCACCGTCCCTGGAAGAACGCAGGGCGAAGAGATGGGGGGGAGAAGGGCGGCTGGGACCTTGAAACAGCTTCTGACACCACCGTCCTGAGCGAGATGGCTGTCATTAGTCATGTGTCAGTCGCCAGTCAAGCCTTGTTTGAAAAGGAAATCGTCTGAGAGGGAGGCGGGGTCTTCTTCGGAATGCGCTATCGACGAAATTTCCAGAGGGGAGACACGCCGACGCTACGGCGAGCTGCGCGTCCAGGAATATCGCGGCGTCGCATAGCACGCCAGCCAATCTTTCATCAGGACGAGTGTTCCGTATAACCGAAAAGCTTCTACTCAGTAAAATAAAGTTAAGCCAACGAAAGCCCTTACTCAACAACGGAAGCAAACTTTTATTAAACATGCAATGCCTTATGCAAAACAATAATTAGACCGGCTATACTCTATTTTGCCCAATATTAGGCGGTGGCGGCGATGGTGTAACGGTTAGCGTATCGGACTGTTATCGGGTTCGAACTCTATCGAAGCCGTGGATTTTTAAGGGCGAAAAAAAACCTTCGTACGCCTTCCTTCGGAGGGGAAGTAAAGCCGGTTGTTCCATGTTAGTAGATTTACTACATGTAAAAGAACCTCAAGCCTAAATGACGCCTCTGAGCTAAATTCAAAAAGCCTGTTTCGTCGCCCAAGTAATACCTTCTTTCTCCCATGGTTGGTGAAAGGAGCCTAGCGAAATTTGCGTGGTCAGACGGAAGAGCATGCCTCATGGCCTGAGTCTCGCAACGTAAAATAAGGCACATTCAATTCAATTTAACTATGGATCAATGCTTCGCAAACGAATTTAAATAGAATTGATGTTATGCAAAACAAATTCCTCCGAATAGCAATGCCCCTTGTTTCATATCAAATAGACAACTTCATAAAGAATTGAACCCACCACTTACCTCCCACCACACAGCCCACCTCTCTAATAACTTCTATTCAAATATAAATTCAACAGTCCGAGCCACCCACTATAATCTAGCATCAATCAGCAATTTCCCAACCCACCTTAAAAACTAATTCCCATTAGGAGCATTCCTAATTTTTTTTCACATAATAGATAAAATGTTAGATATAATTAAATATTAAGTTAGAATAAGTATGGTTGTAAATCAACAAAATACGTATGAGGAAGTTATGAAACTAATCTATGTAATCAATAATAAATAAATAAATTTGAAAAAGGACGGCTGTATTCAGAAAATATTCCAAATGAGCACAGCAATTTCAGTTTGGAACTCGTTCGCAAATGTTCATGAATTTTTTTAGTTAGGTTAAAATTTGAAAAAATGTATAGATAGAGCGAATACTCCATGGAAAGATCAATACATAGTAACTATGTTGAAAAAGACGACTGAAATTACGAATTAAATTCTAGATTTTGGGGATGGAGCGCATGGGTTCTGCTCTCACCCAGTCTTTGATCCGCTCCTGCTACTGTTGGAATCTGTCAGCTGGGAGGAATAAAGAAGAACATTCTGTAAACGTAATGTTTCGACCTCGGGGAGATGAAACAAAATATGTTAGTGGATGGTGTTTTAACACTCCATACCTTTGTGTCTTACTATAGTTTATTACGTGGTAACGCACGACATCCGAAACGTTGTGTACTAGTTCTGAAGAAAAATAAACTAATAAACTAAACATTATTTTGTTTCCCCCGCCCCATAAGATCTAAAAAACACCTTTAAAATTAATATTTCTTGAAGTTTGTGAATTTAAACTTTATTCATCAAATTCATAGTTCTGTTTGTAATCTAGTCAGCCTGGTTCTACTTAGCGAATTGACAGTTAAGTTTCATCTGTGAAGTTTGTATTTGGTATTAGCAAGTTTTTTCCTATCATCGTGTGACAGACTACCGATTTTTCACACTATAACATTTACATTAACAATATTGCAATTTTTAAAATAAATAAATATCATTAAATACTATTAAGTTTTATTATTTCCCTTATTTTCGCTAGTCTTTTACTTTTTAATCGTGTTCATATTATTGAAAACATTTTCGACAGCTAATATCACTATCCATATTAAATAATTTTTCTGGTTCTCCTCCAGAAATACACTAGTACAGGCTTTAGAGCTTGGAATGAAAAGAGCTCGGAAAATGTCTGATACAAATTATGAAGGCACATTAGAGGAAAATAAAAGTATGCAGTTTAAGTAGTGTGTTAGAAATGAACATATGAATATGGAACAACTTTCAAGTACGATCATTAATGCTAATACTAAAACACGCAGGCATATGACCATGTAGCAGGAAGAGAATTAGCAATATTCGTTAATAATAATAATAATAATAATAATAATAATAATAATAATAATAATAATAATAATAATTCTTGGGGCATCATGAACACAAAGATATCTTATTTGCACTTTATCAACAGCATCCATAACTACAATTACATTATTAGAAAACTTTTCGTTACTAAGTTCCTCATCCATATACATTCCCCAATACTACTACCCCATCAGCAGAGTCCACTAAATTCCCAGGTATAAAAAACCACAGTACTATTTCAGAAACACAAAATCCACACTCCGTCAGCTCATCTCACTTAATGCCCACACCTCGGATCAAGAGCAGGAAAAAACCGCAAGCATCAAATGCTTCTGAGAGCGGATAGCGAATGTGTAGGACTGACGTGAGCAAGAAAAAAAAAGCGACGTTCGCCCGGAGGTCGTTAACGCTGAATTTGCCTGCAGCGGGCGCGCGCAGGAAGGCGTGGGCGAGGTGGCGAAGGTGACGGCAACGATTGCGTGGGCGCGCTCGAACCGAAGCCAGCGCTCCGCCTCATAAATATCGACACTGAGGCGCCGACGCTACCGCTCCGCATGATGAGGTGTAATCTGCGATACTACAAGAGGGAGTGGTTGCCTGGTTGGTTGGTTAGTGATTCCAGGCGCGTCAACAGCTTAGGTCATTAGTCCCGTAAGTATAGTACATGTATCCTCCTCTCAGGAGATGGCGGTGATCTTCCCCCGCTGGATGGCGAGATCCGGGGCCGACATATCGTCCGCTAGCGGGGTTTTCCCCCTAACCAGCACTCTCCCACCAGCGGGGCACCATCCCAGCCGGGATAAGAAGAGGGAGTGAATGATGGCACTGGCCAACAAAAGAATATTGGTCGATAAAGAAAGAAGAAATAGCTTGACTGCTGTAACGGATATTTACGAAGCAACGGTAATTTGTGCGAATTTATTTTATTATCACTCACCGGGAGAGCTGGCTCAGGAGATCAACTGATACCATTGCAGTGCCTCTGACCGGGAGGTTCTAGGTTCGAGTCCTGACGGTGGTAGGATTTTCGACCCTAGCCAAATACCTAGGTCGAGTTCTACCCTACTGTCTACCCTACTGTCTACCCTACTGTCTACCCTACTGTCTACCCTACTGTCTACCCTACTGTCTACCCTACTGTCTACCCTACTGTCTACCCTACTGTCTACCCTACTGTCTACCCTACTGTCTACCCTACTGTCTACCCTACTGTCTACCCTACTGTCTACCCTACTGTCAACCCTACTGTCAACCCTACTGTCAACCCTACTGTCAACCCTACTGTCAACCCTACTGTCAACCCTACTGTCAACCCTACTGTCTGGACTACTGGCTAGGTTACTAGTTGCGCTACTGGGTATGCTACAGGCCATGCTTCTGGTTACGCTACTGTCTACGCTCACACAGGCAGTGGGAAGGCGAGTGGTGGTCGAATTTAACATACGAAATCCATTCTCAAGCATCGAGACCGCCCGGCGGCCCCATTTCCATATTCCCTGAGTCGCTCAGCCCGCAGGCGGCGGCTCAAATTACAGCCTTCGACCTCCCCATCTCGATCGAGGACGAATTATTTGGGTACACAACCCGGGCGGGGGCAGGGGGCAGGGCAGGGGAAGCAACATGCATCGCCTCCCTGGCAACTGTCTTCCCATTCCTCCTCTCGTATTCTAGCCTGTTCGTCTCTCAAGTACGCAACATACCACAAATCTTCGGAAATCGCCGACACCCAAGAAAATAGGTGAAACAGCAAAACCACTGTCATTTTGTTGGAGAATGGTTATGCTGGGCGGGCGGACGAGGTTTTTGGGCTTTCGCGCCCAAAATCAACATGAGTTTCTCTGTTTTTTAATTATTTATTTTGTTCCGTATCCTTTACAAATTAAAGACAATTACCCTTTGAAATCGTATTTATACCACCAGGTTAAAACATCAGCCACATCAGTTACCACGATTTTTGGAGATTTTTCGTTTCCATCTTCAAGTAAAACTCTTAAATTGTACAAGTTTCTAGTGAATACTTTTATATTAATAAAATAATTTTGCTTTCTTATACAATTTACGTTCTGATCTCAATTACCAGGGAACGTTTCGCTGGATAAAACGGCATTGGGTAAAACTTTATTGAAGACATTTTAATTAAGAAAAAGAAGTATTTTCTAAACAAATTTCTTCTCTTCATTAAAAAATGAAATGTGTCAATTTTCTTGTACATGTTCACCTACGAAATGTATGTTCCAATTTAGTACGTCAAAATAATTTGCTTCTGCGTTTTACATTCCAGCATTCTCACGTGCGTTGTATCATGTTTTCTTGCTCGAGTGAAATAGCTATTGAGTCATATTGCGAGAGGCTTAAATGAACCTTTTCATAACAACTGTCTATAGTCGAGCTAGGTGAAGTTATTGTTATATAAATTATTAATAAAATATTTACATATTTTAAGAAATTCAATTACACTTAAAATCTGTAAGTAAAACATGTATATGGACGTTTGTTACGACGCAATTTTAAAAATATAAATAGGCTCTTACTATACGAGTAGTTAACACATGTTTTACAGGTTTGTACTAGTTTTGATACTAAGTTTTATTCTCAGAAACTGACCTTAATGTATTCCAAGAAATTTGAAACCCAAACACCTTCATGGATCATTGGGCAAACATCGGACTAGCAACACACAGACCATTTCGGATTGCATTCACTCGAAACCTTCCCAGAAATGCAATATCACATTAAGTACCAAAAGATGCGAACTCGTAGCGTACGGTCACAACGCACGAGAATCCACCTTCATCTTGTTCTCCCCAGGGCGAATTACGTTTTCATCACGGGTCGAGACCCCTCACCTGAAGAGCTAATTCCAAATCCCAATTTACGATTGCAGCGACCGCGCGCGGCCCGTCCGTTATTTGTGTAGCGGCAAATCGGAGCCGTGGGCGCGTATTTATGACGCCGCTGTCAGTGGCTCGTTGGGATTGCCCCATAAATAACGTGCCCGGGGGCGGCGCCCGGGCGGAAGCGATGGCCGTTGTGGGAGAGCCAAGAGGCGACGGCTGCCGTTGGGTGGGATTTCGCAGCGAGGATTTTGCAGGTGAAGTGGCGTTCGGAGATGTGGATGAAGTGGAGTATAAAACCTGGCAGTCAAATGAATGAGTGAGTGAATGAATGAACAAAAAAGAAAACAAGACAAGTGAACAATTTCAAAGAAGTTATCAATTATATTTATATTAATAACTATTATCTAAAATAAAATAGCCCATGTATAGTTTTAGTTAGGTTAAGATTAGTTTTATATAGTATATTTAAGATATCGCCCTCCCGCAGCTCCACAAACCTCACGGTTGGAGCTTTAATGTATCCTATCTAATGAATAAATTCTCGCTTTGCCAGGGCAACTGGCGAGGGGAAAATACAAAAAAAAGGGAAAATTGTGGGAATGGAACGAAATATGAAGAGAAAAATATCGAGAAAGAAACGGAAAATGAAAACGTGACAAAATAGTGTTTCTAAATACTGGGAAATACTGAAAAGTTGGAGAGAAGACAGGAATTTTAATCGAAGGAGTTGAACGGAAAGAAGAAAGAAGAGGAAGAGAATGGGGAGGGAATGGGAAATTTCAGGGGTAAATGGCATGAACAATGAGAGGACCAATGAAGAACTGGCCGGAGTGGATGATGAATGAAGTACTGGATGAAGAGGAGAACGAGTGCCGGATGACGAGAAGGGTAACATGGGGAAGAGGAGAATATAAATGAAAAAAAAAGAGAGTGAACGGAGAAAGATGATGAAGATGGGGAGAAAGATGATGAAATGAGGAGGAGAATGAAGGCAGAAGTGCAAGATATCCAGGAATGAAGAGCAGACGAAAGCAGAAAGTTGTAAAGAAAGAATATAAGATAGAAATGCTAAGATAGTGAAAGTAATTCTTGGTCAAAAGTTGATCCAAGGGTCAGAAGAAAGTTAAGTAATTCAAAGAAATAACACCTGCAATATAGAACCATTTTAGAAACGTCCCAAAATTTAAATGGGCATGTAGGAAGATCGATTGTTTGCTTGCTAGCTATTGATTCCGGGCGCGTCAACTACTATGGTCATTGGCACTACTATGGCCAAAATTTAAATGGGCATGTATGAAGATCGATTGCTTGCTTGCTAGCTATTGATTCCGGGCGCGTCAACTACTATGGTCATTAGTACCGTACATGCTTTTGCCCGGGAGGTGGCGGTGGTCCTCCTCCGCTAGATGGGCAAATCCGGCGCCGACCTACCGTCGGCTAACGGGGTTTTCCTCAACCACGTATCTCCCACCAGCGGGGCACCGCCCCAGCCCGACCAAGTTCTAAGTCCCCGACTCCCGGCATGTGCGGTAGTGTAGTGCATGTTAGTGTGTGTGTGTGTGTGTGTGTGTGTGTGTGTAAGGGGAGAGGATAGGACAAGGAAGACGAAGGAAAGATCGCGCGCGGTCGTGGCCCGTTTGTTAGGGTACTGCTCCGGCATTCGCCTGGTGTTGATCGAAGAAACCACGGAAAACTACCGATCAGAGCAGCCGGCCGCTAGAATTCTCCTCCGGACAGCGACTGGATTCGACCTAGCTGAAAAGCTAGTGCCGCCGTCAGGACTCGAACCTAGGACCTCCCGGTCAGAGACGCTGCAGCGACATCAGTTGATGCACTGAGCCACCGCTCCCGGTGCGTGCAGGAAGGGCAGCGTAGAGAGCTGAGAGGAAGGGTGCTGGGGGCGTGGGAGGGAAGGTTGGCGCGTGGGTGTTAGGTGCGCTCTGCCGTGGCCTGACGGATGACCGCTCCGTCGCGCAGCGCCGCGCGCCGCCCGCCGATCAAGACATTACTCCACGTCGCCTGCTCCCTAGGGTGGGAATCGTCGATGGTTTTAAAACATCGATGTTTGCCACCAGACACGTCTATATATTAACATCGACGTATTAACATCGATATATTTACGTCGATATATTTACGTCGATATATTTACGTCGATATATTTACATCGATATATTTACATCGATATATTTACATCGATATATTTTCATCGATATATTTTCATCGATATATTTACATCGATATATTTACATCGATATATTTACATCGATATATTTACATCGATATATTTACATCGATATATTTTCATCAATATATTTACATCAATATTTTGATTCCGATGTTTTCCTAACATCGATATTTCGTTGCAAAAGCATCGATGGAATAGAATTCTAATTTTTTATTTTTTTTAAATAAAGGGATTTAAGCACGATGTAGAGTAACAGTAATCCACAGCAATATCGTTGTTTTGTGTCATCCTCTTTATCACGCTGCACATTTCGCCTGTGCAAATTGAGGAAGATTGGATGCTGCTCGTGTTATGAATGTATGTTATCGCCTTGCGTGTCATTGCCTGAATCGACAGTGGAAGACGAAATCGATGGCAAATCACGATCTTTATTGTTAATTTTATTCTTGACATTCGATAATAATTTTTACATACTACTAACATGCTGTTAACCAAACAATAAAATATATCTTTTACATACTATAATTAAAAATATATAGGAAAATAGCATGTTTATTAGTCTATAATTAAAACATCGATATTTTCGCTTCCACATCGAAAACCCTTGTCTCGAAATATTAATACTCATTCAATACATATACAGATTGGGCTTGATTATTTTCATTTTCTTCTGACTTTAGAAACAGAGTTTGTGCAATTTACTTACAGCTTCGCACGAGTTGTCTCGGCACAGTAACTAACACAATACAAAGAAACATTTGATGATCCTTGGATACATTTCAACCCAACAAAACATTTAATGGGACAATGATCAATGACAGATTACTCCTTAACTGCAAACTTGTTTGTGATCGGTCAAACACAAACTATAATGAAAATGTATCATAATGACTATCATTATACAACAATCTGCAGCCCTTCAATAAGAGAAGGAAACAATGAAAGTAGAAAAAAATCCCTACTCGCACCACACCGATCCACAGTACAGAGGCATCTGACCATTGCGTGCAAAGTCACAAGGGGTTCATTGCAAATATTATTTAAGATAAGGTGCACGTGCCATTTTGCTTCTAATCATGTAACTAACTGTATATCAAGAAGAAAAAACAACTGACAAACGGTTTAGGAAGCTATATAGCTGGCCGTTTTTATGAACGTGTTTTCGAGCTATCGCTTAATCGTTAAGAAAATACTGCCCTCCGAAGTCACGTAGTCCGATCTTTAAACACGGAATCTCTATTTAAAACCACGTTTTAGAGTTTCAGAGTCCAACAACTCAGATCATTCGAGTTAAGAGATCAGTCTATATTTTATAAATTCGTAATTCCGTATTAACTCGCTTCCCCTATAAAAAATAGCGTAAGTAATCTTCATGAGACCTCCATTTTGAATTTTTACAGATTTCTACTCAAGTTTTCGCTTCTTTATTATCTCCGTTTCCCATTTTCCACTCAGTGATTTTTCCTATTTTCACCACCTGTTCGATTACTTCATAACGAGCTCTATTTTGTCTTTTTTTAATTCAATTTCAAGAAGCTTGTTCAATTTCAGCAACCAATGCCCACACGTCACATCCGGCGCCAGGCAGAAACATTTCCTTCCCATTAACACAGCGGAAATTATCGCCAGTGTTGATACGTTGGTTTTCAGTAATAATTTTAAAGAGCGATCTACTGTGAATATATGTCGCAAACACACAGAATTCAAACCATTATATCATACTTGTTCAAATAATAATCGTGTGATGTTTATAATCGTAGTATTGACCAGAAATGAGAAACGATAGGATTCTGCGTCATATCGTAGCCTAATGCGAGTTTGTACCCAAGTTTAAATATCTGCATATTCCCGTTTATGCGATAAATTTGAGAATGCGTATGTTTGCGTAGTTGAATATTGTAGCCGAAGCACATTAAAACGACTGTAGAAATCTTGCCCCAATAGCATATTTATACACGTGAGGTATATGCTACGCGTGTGTGATTGATTTTTTCGTGTTTCCGGACGCGTCAACTGCTTTGGTCATTAGTCCCGTGAGTGTAGTGCATGTTTTTCGGGAGATGGCGATGATCTTCCACTGCTGGATGGCGAGATCCGGTGCCGACCTACCGTCGGCTAGTGGGGTTTCCCCCTAACCAGGACTCTCCCACCAGCGGAGCACCGCACCAGACGGAACAAGCTCTAAGCTCCCGACCGGTCTCCCGGAATATGTGGTGGTGTAGTGCATGTTAGTGTAAGTGTATGTGTAAGGGAAGAGGATAGGACAAGGAAGAGGAATGAAAGATCGCCCGCGGTTCATGGCCCGTTTGGTAGGGTACTGCTCCGGCACTCGCCTGGTGATGATCGGAGAAACCACGGAAAACTACCGATCAGAGCAGCCGACCGCTAGAATTCCAGACAGCGACTGAATTCGACCTAGCTGAAGAACTAGTGTCGAAAATCCTGCCGCCGCCAGCACTCGAACCTAGGACCTCCCGGTCAGAAGCGCTGCAGTGACATCAGTTGATGCACTGAGCTACCGCTCCCGGTGCAACGGCTGTAGAAATCTTGCCGCAATAGCATGTTTATCCACGTGAGGTATATACTACGTGTATCTGTTCGACGACCTTTGACATTTAGCGTTTCGTGTGTGGGCTCCTGAAGGCGACAGGAACTAAATAGGACCGCGACGCACTCATATCTCCTTTCGTTCCGTATATTACATCTCTCCTCTACAATGCATCTCCACTGTATGTCGGTCTCGAATATTCCTTCTCGTTATTTATGGCGTGCGTGATGTGTGATTTATGTTTTTCCAGCCCAGAGAAACTTCCATTTGTTACTTATGGAGCCCTTCGGGTGCAAATACCTCCGGGAGTTCATTTTTTTACAATTAATTGCAAAAAGAACACATAAACCATTCTCCGCATATTCAATACTTCACACTGCATGTAAGTAAGAGCTCAACACATCAATGATCCCGCAGACACGACAGAATTGTGTAATAAAACATTGTAGTTGCGAACCCGCAACCAAAACTTCATAGAAGTGGAGATTATAGGATAGGGTTCCGTCAGTGGAGGATTTTCGACACCAGGAAATTTTGTTAGAAAACAAGTCTGAAGCCAATCAGTATCTCGATTAATATTCTGCTCTTATCGGCTGTTTGGTATTGGCTTTCTTCGATAAATCCCAGGTGGACGTAGGAGTACGACCTTCAGACATAACTATTTCTGAAAATGTGAAAAATTATGAAATTTTCCATTTCTTAACCTGCATCAGTTATTATTTTCGAATTTATTTTCTGTGTAACGGTTCGTTTGTTCTGCGTTTATTAAAAGCTTCAAACCGCTTTTTTAACGGCTTTTGTTTTTGTGATATTTTAGTTTTTCTTTACTTTGGCGAACTTCCGTGGAGCTTTGAGATAAATTTTTAAATGACCTTTCCTACATGTTACATTTTCAGTTGCAATGTTGCTCATAAAACATTACAACGTCAAAGTACTATTTGAAGCACTTAAACGATTAATTTTTTAAATCGTTGATTACTTTTTCTCTAGACAATGAACCTAAATTGTTGTTGTACCTCTTCAACCTTTTCCAGTGGAGCTGAGAAAGATTCAGAAGACTTTAATCGTTTAATAAACTAAATTTTAAAAAAAGTTATGTAATTATTTCAATATTATACTGATTTAAGTTCAATCTCTACAAAAGATAGTTGTAATTATTCTATCAGAAAGAAAATTTATTTATTTCAAATGTTTTCTGAGATATCGCGCACCCTGTTAAACTTTGATTTATACCTCAAAACAAAAAAATAATTTTTAATATTTTTAATTTAGTTTTATTTATTCACCAAACTAACAAAAAAGCTTAATAACAATTTAATTGAAAATATATCGTAGACATTTCTTATTCAGGTATAGAGCTACCTTAAACATTGAGATAATGATCACACGAGATAGTTTCACAACATTCTCACTCCTATCCTTAGGGTCTGGTAAAGTACACATCCCCCATATTCAAATGGCCCAATCCAGACGATGTATACTATAGAAGGGCAACAAATCTTTAGCAAAACAATAGATACTGCGAAATGTGTGACTCTACAACTAATCAGTGGATTTTATCTATTTTATTTTAATTTTGTTGTAATTTGAAGAACCGTAGAGCTCGGTTGTGAACTGCGTTTTGAGGCAATAAGATCGCATCAATTCACATTTAAATCACACTAATCACTTCACAGTGCACTTGAAGAAAATATCATGAATGTCTGTACGTGATGTAGGTAATAAACGCTTATGTCTCTGACATAGGATGTCTTCCTGCACAAATAATTTCAAAAGAAAACAAAATACCGGTTTTGCTAAAATGTCCCCGCAAGCTTTCTCGAATGGCAAGGCATGCGAAGTGTTTTCGTTCTATGTAAAAAGAGCTGTACAGTACTGCAAATACACAGATGTCAGATCAGAACTTGATTTGTGCTGAAAAGTCTTGGGAATAAAGAGCACAAAATAAAAATAAATGAGATAAGTTGTGGTGGCAAACATGTGATTGGTTTTGAAGGGGAAGTGTTTATTGGAAGCATGACTAGTCAGTGCAGTAAACCAGTTGTTTGATGGTACTTCGCAATGAAGATATATGAGAAAACAGCTAAAAATCAACGGCCAGAAACCTGAGTTTTGGGCCAATTATTCCTAAAAATTAATTAGTTTAAGTAGTAAATTACTCGTAAATGTTAATTAGTAATAATTGCTCGTAAAGTCAATTACTCGTAAAAGTTAGTATCTCTAGCTAGTTTTGGTTCCAAAGACAATGGAACTAGTTTGCAATACATATTGCAAAGACATTGTAAAATCTTAAAGAATTGGTTGTAGAGTCAGAGAATTAGTTCTCAGCGGAGTTGTGAAGAACACAACACCTTTAAAGAAATAAAAGCCATAATTAAGATCGGAAGCGCTTGATTTGAAAAGTCCCTTATTATGCTACGGCTTTACAGAATGCGACGGAAAAAGAGACACCCCCGCAAGAACAAATAATAAAATTTACCAAATTGTGCCATATTGCTTTTACAACGTGCGTAGTGGGGGTGTCCGTCGAAAAGAACAGTGCGTGCGTCCCTTTCACGAGCGCGTCAAAGCAGCGGGAAGAGAGCGAACCAGCAGAACAACCGGGAGAGAAAATGTGGTGGGACTGCGGCGGCGACAGTGGCGTCGGTCGCGATTTAGTTTTATAATTAATCGAAGCGAGCGCTGCCTGCGGGCGCCGGACGCGGGGGGGGGGGCGTGACCGGCCTGGGGGCAGCTTGTCATATTCTGGCGAGAGACAGAGCGGTCTGCTGGAGCTGAGGGTTGTCGGTAGGTTCGAGTTGACGAGGATTGCGACAGCGGAGGGGGGTGGCAGTGGTGGAGTTATGGAGATGGGGTTATGATTGTGAAGTGCTTATGAAGGTGGAGATTATGATTATGATGGGATTATGTCGCGGTGTGCTGAAGTAGTGGTGGAAAGTGATAGTGGTAATGGCGGGGTGATGGTGGGGAAACGACGATCGTGGGCAAACGCTGATGGTGGGCAAACGTTGATGGTGGGCAAACGCTGATGGTGGGCAAACGATGATGGTGGGCAAACGATGATGGTGGGCAAACGCTGATGGTGGGCAAACGATGATGGTGGAGAAACGATGTTGGTGGGGAAACGATGATGGTGGGGAAACGATGATGGTGGGCAAACGATGATGGTGGGCAAACGATGATGGTGGGCAAACGCTGATGGTGGGCAAACGCTGATGGTGGGCAAACGCTGATGGTGGGCAAACGTTGAGGGTGGGCAAACGCTGATGGTGGGGAAACGCTGATGGTGGGGAAACGCTGATGGTGGGGCAACGCTGATGGTGGGGCAACGCTGAAGGTGGGGCAACGATGATGGCGCAACGATGATGGGGATGGTTGGGGTTATGGTAATGGGGCTTATGATTGTAATGGCGTTATGGTCATGTTGGGGTGGTAGTGGGAAGTGATTGGGATGATGGTTTGATGGTGGTGGTAGGGTGATGGTAGAGCAGAGTGAAGGAACATTGAATGAGACGGATGGAGGTCGTCGGATTATAGAAAAGACCTTATGACGCCTGAGAATCTTATGGAGGCCGCAGCGACGTAATATACAATTCTTCATTGTCATCCAAGACGCACGTTGGCCGAATGAAAAGGGAAATATCAATCAAATGTAATATGTACATTGAATTTTCCCAGTAAGTTTTAATTTTATGCCAGATGCAATGATCATCAAATCACTGTCGTGAACGTCGACTAATTATCACACTTACTGCAACACCACAGACGTAGCTAAATAGGCTCTTTACACCCTCCTTCAGGGCTAACTTCTGACCAGTCCTTAAATATGACAGAATCATGGAGATTGTACCACGTCAAACAACCTTCTACGGTGAAACGTCATGCAAAACATTGCCCAAACACCAGAGGTCCGCCATTTATTGTCCTTTCTGAGCGGTCGCTTAGTATTTCTTTCCCAACGCAGCGGTACACATCCTCGAGCGTTCTCTGAAGAAATGAGGAAATCAGAATATCAGCTGTGATTTCCTAAGTCTGTTTAAACATGGGAATTGTGCTCAGGTGCATTAGTGTGTAAACAAGATGTTCGAGTATCATTTTTCATGCGTGTTGTTTGTGGAGTAGGTTATGATCTGGCAGGCCAATGACTGGATCGCTAAAACGAACTTTACGTACGTTAAACGATTGGGTGATTCACGAGTAATGGATTTGGTTGTTAATCGACTGTTAATAGATTAATGATTGATTTATGAGATGCACTAAATGAGTAGTTAGTGATGAAGTGAGCAATTAGTAAGTGATTTGCTGGAGCCTTGCGGCAAGTTTGTAAATATAGTAAATGTGTGAGCATCAAAAGAGGATATAAAACTACATGAATGAATATGAATATCGAAAGCAATACACCTCATGCCGAGAAAAAACCTGGAAAGAGGAAGAAATGAATGAAAAGTAATTCAATGTTCACTTATAACAGAACTTCTGGTGGGCAGATGAAACGGTATTTACATGTCTCTGAAATAACATGTCAAAACAGAATAAAAGGGCGGGTCTCTAAACAGTTTCATTTAAGCAAGCTGGCTTTCACAAAGTCGGATGAAAGATATTGAATAAAAAAGTGTGGACCCCTCGAAGAACATACACGTCAATTACGTTCCTTCTATAAAGGCAGTCCCGTTTACACCATCACATTTTGAGCTTCTAAAGTGAGGAAGATATGCTCGTCAGTCAACTGAAAGTGATATGTGAGACACGTTACGCCTCGTAGTCCTCTGACTGCATTTGAAAGGCATTTTATATGCAGAGAGCAAACTAGATGGTCTCAAAGTGCAGATGGCAATTACCTGGTCGTCTATCGATATCTCGTTAATTGACTGAGATGAAAAAGTAATTCACAACAGACTGTTAAAATCAATATTTTCATTGTGTTTTTTTTGTAATAAATGTTAGTCAAAAAACTACTGGAGTATCTCTTTGAGATGTATTGAATGAAAACTTATGATTTTACCTACAGTAATATTATGCCTTGCTCGCCTCCATCGACAACTTAAATCTTAATTGATGTTTCAATAAGGTCAATAAAAACTGCAGCAAAAGTTGAAGAAAGAAAACTAATATAAATTAAATACATGACATAATTGTAATATACGCACACTTTAAAGGTGACAAATGCTTATTGTTGTTGCAAATAAAATGAAAATGAAACAATTTTTGCAAAAGGTGTCGATGTATTGAAATTATCGAAATATATAAACAAACGTTTCTCATTTTCTTTTGACGTATCGTTATATCGTTGCATTGTGTTGTCGATTTACACGTTATACTGTGCAATCCCGCCGTGTTAAGAGCAGAATGTTGAGAAATATTTCTCAAAATTCGTTTCCTTTCTATATCAATTCATCGACACATTTCAATTAGATCGACACACACGTTTCTGTGTCTCCATTAAAAACTACAACGTAAAACCGTTAAATTCAGGATTCATTGATGTGTAATGATCTATCGATTCATATCTGCACGATAGATCACCGTACGACGTTGCCATACTGCAGCGCTGAGGCAATACTGTCAAACATTTATTCCTTCATTATTTCTCGACATATCGATATACATATTGATATAATCGATGTAGCAACAATATCGATAGATACGATGCAATGATATAGGCATTATTTATGTCGATACATCTAACGGTGTATCGATAAATTTTAGTTCTTTCAAGGTATTGATATTGATTGATTGATTAGTGATTCCGGGCGCGACAACAACCAAGGTAATTAGTCCCGTAAGTGTAGTGCATGCTTTCATCGGGAGGTGGCAATGATCTTCCCCTAGATGGCGAGATCCGGCACCGACCTACCGTAGACTAGCGGGGTTTTCTCCGACCAGATATCTCCCAACAGCAGGGCACCGCCTCAGCCGGGACAAATTCTAATTCACCGACCGGTCTCCCGGAATGTGTGGTAGTGTAGTGCATGTTAATGTGTGTGTGTGTAAGGGGTGAGGATAGGACAAGGAAGAGGAAGGACATCCGTGGCCCGTTTGTTAGGGCACTGCTCCGGCATTCGCCTGGTGTTGACCGCAGAAAACACGGTAAACTACCGATGAGAGCAGCCGGCCGCTAGAATTCTCCTCCAGACAGCGACTGAATTCGACGTAGCTCTCAAGCTAGTGTCGAAAATCCGCCGTCGGGACTCGAAGCTAGGACCTCCCGGTCAGAGGCACAGCAGTGACATCAGCGGATGCACTGAGCCACCCCTCCCGGTACATATCGATATATGAATCGATATATTGTCTTCTGTAACAGATGTCGATCAGGGGCGGTGCGCGTTCTGGGGCTCCACGTGAGTGGCAGAGGACCGAGCGCCGCGTCACGGGAAAGGGGGCGGCGGGAGCGGGTGGGACAGGGAGGGGGTGAGGTCCACTGGCGAAGAGGAGGGGGTGCGAAGGGAAGGGGGTGGGGGAGGGGGGAGGCGACTGCCGGGAGCCGTGTGGCACTCCATGCTCATTTAATGAGGCAACAGAATTTGCGGGACGCTGCCGCTTGAAATATTACTGCCCTCTCCAGTGTATATTCCGCTGCTTGCGGCGCGCTTTATTCTCCTGGCGGAACAGTTAGTTGCAAAACGCTGCATTTCAAGGGGGCCTGACACTCTGGTTGCGGACCTTCAGTGGAAATGCTCGTATGGAAATGTTCCGTAAGCATCTAATAAATACGATTTTTTACTTTTTCAATAATTTGGAAGGATATAAAAATAAAATATGGTTGAATAAAATTTTTGTATCAACTTAATAATAGAGACGAATTATTTTTATTTTGAAAAAGAACAGTAGCTCTTGTACGCCATGTATAAAAACAAAAGAACACAAAAACCAATATTTCGTTGTAATTCGATAAACTACGAGTATAAGATTGTTTAATCACTTGTTTTATCATTTATTATTATATTTTAATAAATTCGCTACATATTGAAAGCTCAGTACGGATTATAAAGAACAAAGAATTTATGGAATTACTACATAACAAAAATGCTGTGATGTAAAATTCAGTTTAGAATATCCATTTATGTATACCCACTATATGTAATTGGATTATTTAATATGTAAATAGAGAGCTGAATAATCAAGTAAAATTACCTTCAACGCGATATTATATACTAACAAGTAAAAAAACACAAATTCCACTGGAAATTACAGTGAACTTATCAACAGTTATTGTAATCTGTATGAAAAGAAAACTTTCTCCTCTCGTGAAGGCACTGACAAAGCAGTCAGTGAAACAAGAAACTATTTTTGATCAAATCAATTTGCGCGGTTGGAACTATTTCTGGCATCTGAGAGTCCAGAATCACCAGGACGCGTGGTTACAGCGATGACGTAGAAGCCTTCAGACAACTATCGCCTCGAAAGCGCGATAATAACGAGTTAGCGTTACCTCATATATACAACGCATATTTAAGGCAAAAGACACATTATATTTTATGAGAGTTATCTCCATCTTTTGCCCATACTAGGTACCTCAGGATGCGTAGATGGAGCGATGTAATACGTTGACAGATATTTGCGTCAACTCCCACGAAGGGAGAGACACAATGATGTCCAGGCAGCATAATCACAACATGACCTAATGAATTCGGAAATTTTTGAAAAGAAGTGAACAGCGCCACAAAAAAAAATTGAACTCCTTAATTTGCGCGGAAGAAACGCTTCCCAACATGTCCATTACAGGATTCTCACCTACTGATAGTATCAAATGACAATGATCACATCTAGACAATACTGGACAGATACCTTTACAGCCTAACAGAAATTCAAAAAATGTGCGTGGTACGTTTCAGACCACCAAAAGAAAAAAAATTTCGACCTCCTAAAGAAAACTATTTTTGACCTCCTCGTTTGGTCGCCAGAAGCTATCTCCGACATCTGTCCATTCCGGGTTTCCCAGCCATTACGTTCCGGGCGATGCCTCAGCCTGAGTGAATTATGTCGTCCTCTCGCCGAGTCCCTTCCTGCGTCGCACCAATGTGTGTGTGTGTGTGTGTGTGTGCGTGCGTGTGCGTGTGTGTGTGTGTGTGTGTGTGTGTGTGTGTGTGTGTGTGTGTGTGTGCGTGTGTGCGCGCGCCCTGGTGCGCTGACGCCCGCTACGAGCTGCGAGGCCCTCTCCGAGCCTCAGCGCCGCCCGCAATGGCGCGTGCGTTTCATTATCTCCACGCCCATACACGCGCGCGGGAAGCGACAGGCGGGCTGCGGCAGCTCAGCGGCCACATGGCCGCTTCTGCAGCACAGTTCTCTGGAAAGTCCTGCGGTTCGACGCTCGATGGGGCCGGATTTCGACGCTAGCTGCGGAGCTGGGTCGAATGCAACCTCTCTCTAGAGGAGAGTTGTAGCGACCGGCTGCTCCGATCGGTAGCTTTCCGTGGTTTCTTTGATCAACACAAGGTGAACGCCGGAGTAGTTCCTTAACCAACGGGCCACGGCGATCTTTCTTCTTCTCTTCCTAGTCTTATCCAATCTCCTCTCCCTCTCTCTCTCACTCTCTCTCTCTCTCTCTCTCTCTCTCTCTCTCACACACACACACACACACACACACGCGCGTGCACCCCAACACTTACATGCACTACAGTACACACATGAGGGGATATCCGTCGGGGACTTAGAACTTATCCCGGCTGGAGCGGTGCCCCGCTGGTGAGAGATATCTGGTTGGAGGAAACCCCGCTAATCTACGGACGGTAGGTCGGCGCCGGATCTCGCCATTCAGTGAGGGAAGATCACTGTCACCTCACGATGAAAAACATGCACTACACTTACGGGACTAATTATCTCGTTAGTTGACGCGCCCGGAATCACTAATCTATCCATCAATATCGATACATCGATATAATTAAAAATTATCGATACACCGTTAAATGTATCGATATAAATAATACCTATATCAATGTATCGTACGTAAGAATCGATAACGATACATCGATTGTATCGATGAGCTTAGATCTAATTCCGGCTGGAATAGTGTCCCGCTGGGGGGGAGGTACCTGAAGCAGGAAATATTTTCAACCGACGTTCACGTCTCCGCCGGATATCCCGTTGCAGCAGGAGAGGAAGTATTCCACCTCCAAGGATATGACATACACTACGCTTAGTAGACTGGTGACGCAAGTAGTAGACTTGCTCCGAATCAATAACTTGCGAAGGGTCGGAATGCTATCCTGGCAACCACAGCTTCTGTTGGGTTGCCAAGCCTTCAGCCCGTCATTGTCGCCCTCCTAACGTAATCGTTGCCTGGTGACAATGCCTTAGGTCATAGGTTGACATTTCATGAACAAATTCAGAATCCAGTTGAATCCATGAATGCATTTCTAACAACGTTGAAGAAGTATGCGGCTCAGGGCCACTGTCATTTTCATGAAAACATCGTATTAGCAGTAATAATTAATATGCGTATGTATACGTGCATTCATGGAACAAGAAGCGGCGAAGTGCATTTCCCGGCAACCGAGACCTCTCCTCGGGTGCCACGGAGTCGGACACACACCCATCTGCATTCACATAATTATTTACGAGTTCATGAATAAATATTACGAATGTGTCTGACGATACTCGCAGCGAAATATCCAGATATCATGTTCATGAGCACACCGTGTTAACATAAATCATCCTCACCCCCGAACACGTTCGTGCCTGTGAAGGCTTACGAGGCAAAAGGGCGCAAATACTGGTAAGCGTAGCAGATGTTGAGTTGGGACGTTTCGCCTTTTGCCTCCCAACGTGATCGCTCTCTGGCAAATGTCTGTTAGTATCAACGTCGCTAATTCATCCACAAATCCACGAATACTGAGTGTGTGGGGAGTAAACGTCGAAAATTCGAAAATAAGCACTCAAGACAATTTTAAGCATATTTTGTCTAATAAACTACTTGGATATTCTGAACGGCTGAGCCTCAATAATCACTCTAAGCTAAAAGTTGGCTTGATAAAATGCTTTTTATGCAAAAATTTGCACAGAAGCATAGAAACAGTCTAGAAACATGTAATTTGTTTATTATTTACTAAGAAATGAATATATTTGTTCAGAAAGAAAATAAACCCAGAAATAAAGAAAGCACCCAGTTTACACAATTCAACTACTTTTTTTATTTCTACGTTAATTTTTCTGTAAAATGTTAAATTTTTAATAGAAAGCATATTTTCAAACCAATTTATAAATGATTATTGCGCCTCAGCCGTTCGGAATATCTATGCAGTTTATTAGACATAATATGCTTAAAATTGTCTTAAGAACTTATTTTCGAATTTTCGACGTTTCCTCTCCGGACACCTGTATATGGTGGTACTGATTGCAGAAATGCGGGAGGAGACTGCAAGCTTCGTAAGCGCATCTGATTAATTGAAATCACTTGTCTTATCCTATACGTATGCATCTGAGCTAGAGGCAAGAAGCAGGTTTGTGTTTCCTGGAAACTGAACTCCCTATTCAGGCTCCATCGATTCGCTCGTATCAATCTTCCGGTTTCATAATTGCATCACGAAAATCCCATTACAATTGTAAAAGATATCCTATATACGCAGTTTCCTGAGGTGGAATAGCACATAATAGAAATTCGATAACTATTTTTAATTACAATATCCATGCCATAAAGGGACGTTTCGAATTTATTCCATTTTAAAGTATCTTGTAAGGAAGGTAGTTTTCGTGCTTCTGCCCGTGCTGTTGTCAATCTTATTGTTTCCCAAAGTGTGTGTATCAACCTATGTACTAACGAGGTATGAAAGCAAGTTGAATATGTCTTCAAATAGAGAAACTAAAGCCATGGGAACTACATGAGATACACGAGATAAAATCGCCCAAGAATAAAGGCTGTCAACATTGTAATTGGATCTTTATTTTTCATCCATACTGCATCCAATAACTGGTATGTCAGACGTAGTATTATTTTCGTTTGAAAACAAGACTAACGGTCTAAGTGTCACATTTAAATACGTTGAATAAAGTGTTCCAAGGTTGTGACATGTTAATTGGAATGCCAGAAGAAATCTTTATGTTTACTTCAATATAACAATAGTCACGGAATATCAGGAAACCATATTTCCATAGGAACTTTTGAGATTCCATTTCAATTCATCTACTTTGTAAATCTATTTAGTATTCGAAGGAGAAACGAGAACTACGAATTATTGATTTAATCGACAGAATGAAGTTTTTGAATTTTACATACTTAAGGTCTTAAGTGGGACTTAAGTACCACTGGCAATCAACAAAGTTTGAGATATCAAGGAGTTACAGAGGTTTTTCAGCAGTTAGTCACCGAGTCCTATCCGTGGAATTTTAAATATCATCAAAAAGTCATCAACGTAGGCAGTTTTTCGATTCACCTCCCCTCACCCGTCGCCAAGGCACCGACTTATTTATATACACTGTCCGCCGTCTCCGCCTCCTTTGCGTTTGGTTGGACAACTCTTAAATTGAATACTGCCTTTGATGTACTAGGATGCAGAAGTCCGTCTTCTTCACTGTAAGAATATTCCATCATAAACAAATCACAGATGTAATAGGATAGAGTTTTCGGAAGCAGCATAGGTGCTATGTGGTGGTATCAAACAACGACCAATATATATATAACACAACTACATAACTCTTATATTTACTAATAACAGTAATACTACGGGACCAAAGGAATTTCTAACAATTTCATTATCACCTCATCACCCCAGATATTTCCGAGCTCCCCACTCACCTCGCCTTCGTTCACCCTTCGCCAACAACCCATCTCGCCTGTCGCCGCCCACCGCGTTCGCCTGCTCATCCCGTCCGCGTCGCAACGACGGGGCACTCGTCACCCCGCGTCGCGGCCGGGACGGGGGAAGATGGAGTCGCGCCACAAAAAACAGCGGCGCATCGGGGCGCGCGCGACGCGTGACGGCCCACGTGCGGCGCGCGGGGGTGGACGGGCCACATGCCGCCGCCGCCGGTTCGGCGCGAGCGCCTGCCGCCACACCCGTCCATTTGTCACCCCATAATTAGACGGCAGACGGCGGCCGCGGCGGCGGTGGCTGAGGTTGGGACTGCATTGAAGAAGAGACTGCAGCGGGGAGGACACCACCGCGGGAGACGTCGGTTGAGGGAAAAGGCGGCGAAGGACGTTAATGTGGTAGGGGTGACTTTGGTGGGCTTTGTGATAAAGGCGGCTTTCGTGGTATAACTGTTAGCGTGTCGAGCTGTAATACCCAAATTTAAGAGTTCAAATCCGATCGAAACCGTGAAGTATTAAGAGCGAGAAAAATCGTACGCTTTCGTTAGGAGGGAAAGTAAAGCCGGCTGTCCCATGTTGTAGATTTACTGTGTGAAAGAGATCCTCAGTCTTAAATAGAGGAGTCTCTGATCTAAACGTATCGCTTGTTGCGTTGGCCATTTTATTCTTCACCACATGGTGAAAGGAGCGTAGCGAGTTTGCGTAGTCAGACGACAGAGCGGGCCTGATGGCCTGAATTTCGCCACGTAAAGCAAGGCAACATTGAACTGAATTCAAAGGCAGGCCTGAAGAGGAAATGGTTTAGCTGGTTCATCGAACCGGGACCCACGAATCTCATGGAGCTCAAGCGACCAGTAAAGGCCAACGCCATTCCATGATTTTTATAAATTATTCATGTATTTAATTCATTTATTTTTTATCGTCACAAATCTGATTCAACTTTGGGAGTTAATACTTTTTCATAATTAAAAGTTTGTTACAATCACAATGTATATATGAGACGCCGCGAACTCGTAAAAGTGTACTAAGCCGTTGACTACGTTGGGCGGCGAAGAACATCGTAGATATCTAAATATATAACGAAATCAATTGTAAGAAACAATAAACGCCACATACACACGTCTGTAGAATATTGTAAGGGCCCACACAGACCCCTACCTTCATCGTACTGGGATCCAGATTTTCTCTGGGCGGAATAAGAAGTAGAAGCAATGCACATGAAACCTTCGTATAAAGAGATAAGAGCTCAAAAATCAACCTTCGTTTATAAACTAAATACAACGAAATTGTTTGTTTTTTGATTTGGCTTCAAAACAAGAAAATGTAATATACCGAATACCCCGAAATTTTTAATGAAACTCTCTTTGGTTAACTACGATCAAGCGATAAATGATAACTTTATAAATATACGAGCACGGGTAGTTTAATTTTAAGGTTAAATTTCAATCTATATGCATTGCTGCATGGAATGCAGATCCTCAAGTCTAAACCTGTTCAGGTGCTTCTTGAAATTCGCCACTGACGTTGATGGCGTCAAGTTGTTGACTGCAAAACCTACTTTTATACTCGTTAGCTGGTGTCAAGGGCTGCCACATGCAACATTGCAAACGACAGGCGCTCCCATCGACAGAATTAATCGATTTACACCACTCAAATGGCAATTAATTTTTTCTTCCACACCACATGCATTATCTATTCGAGATACTTCAATTAGTGAATTAGAGGAGGAATGATAAAATGCAAGAAATGGAACTAAACTGCCCAGAGTGATCCGCTGCATGAGCGGGCGGCCCACTCGGTTTTCACTAGCCTAGAGCCGATAGCACCCGAGCGTCTCCTCTCTCGTCGGGCTGACTCGACAAGCACCATGCTACATCGGTGGCCCGAGGTAAGTGCTGGGACAGGGCACGCCTAGAGGGTTGCCAGTTTATGTACACTAGGCTGTGTAGACTTCGATTTAAATAGAATGACTGCTCACAGGTCATCAGCTGGACGGTTATCCAATCGGGGACTTCGTTACAACTTAAATATTTGGTATCGAAGCGGCTGACTGGCTAACCGCAGCTGATGATCTGTCGGAAACCACTCTATTTAAATCGAAGTACGGAATGTGGCGCGTGGCTGTAGCAGCACAGCACACCTACACACGTCCTCTCCCCCTTCATCTGTCACTCGCCAAGCATCGCTTGCTGCATCCCAGAGGATAAGCCCGTCAGCTCCCTACCCGACCGCTTGCCTGTCGAGGTCCTGACGACCCACGTTTTTACAATTTTTTCCTCACTCTTTCTCCCTGCACGTGTCCTATTTTAAACCCGCTCGAACGCATCACCTCCACGCATAGCGTAAATACCATCTCCCTTCCCCCATATGACACGGGACGCTTGTCCAGGTGTCAATTCCGAACGTCACTCGTGCGTAAAACAATTCATCAAGATATCACTTTAATAGCGGCGCCGGCGTACGCGCTGCTGCAGGAGCGTGTGACGCTAAATAAATTATCTTTGACGCTTCATTAATCCAAGTCCTCGGCGATTAACTGGCACATATCGGGAGAGCGGGCAAATTTGTTTGGCGCCCAACGTGGGGAAGTTTGCAACGGACGCAGACGCTCGCGAAGAGCCGCGGAAGGAGGAGAAGGAGCTTCTTGTTTACTGATTAAGATAATTTAGGGGCTGATTAGCGCCGGGCGGAATAGTGCGAGAAGCGGCGGCGCTTACTTCCTAGTTACGACGCTAATTAGAAGCAAAACGCGCCCATTCAGCGGCGGGAAGTCTCCGCCGCCGCCCCCGCCGCCGCATTTGCATGCGCCGCTCTCAGCGGAGAAGCCGCGCCTCCGCGGTCCACGCCGCACAGTGGGTGCGTGCCGAAATGAACAACGTCTCTCGCCCTAAGTGCAGTGAATACACTGAAGTATCAATATATTGGTAACTAACAAAATACTCGGCTGTTCCCGAGATTTCTACATATCCACTCTTTCTGAAAGAGGAAAGAGATCAATTTTATATAAACGTATAAGGTTATTATTTTCAATGTAATTGTTCAAACTTTAACTAAATACTATAATTTTCTTTCATTTTATGTTATAGTACATTGCTAGTAGATTTAAAAATATATCTTCTGCACTGCTAATTGGCCTGTAGCGAATCTATTAAGTACCAGATCTACCGCACCGCAACTGACCTCTGGCGGAGTAGATTAGGAACCAATGTGCTCTTAGTGACAGACGAAAAATAATGATAAAGTGCATCTACCAACCTTCTATTTAAATTATTTATTTTCTGCTATTGTGTAGTATTCATATTTCGCAAATGCAAGAACACTGCGACATTTCTGAAGAAGAGCCAGTAAAACTTTCGTATCAATTCATGACTTTTGTGGTGTCGATGTTGGTTACATGTAGTTGACTTCACACTTATTAGTATAGATTTATAAGTGAGTACAGATTCAATTTAAGATTTTCAGTACAGTGTCTTGAATCTATTTTTTATAATGAGTTTTTGAGGCTGAACTCTGCCTTAGAGTCCTTGATATTACGAAATAAAAATTGGAAAATCTGACTTAATATGATTCCACACTTGAACGCCAACACTTTTACAACAAAACTTTCACATGACCTATTTACTACAGATTCACGATAAAGATATACCTTGTTCTTTGATCACTTCAAGAGAATAATATATTTGTGCGTCAAGGTGTGCCCAGGATATATTTCGTTTAGAAACATATGAAACACTGCGTATTATTGCAGTGAACACAGTGTACAAGCTAATCAAGCGACGATCTTGGCTGGTGAGTCGTGATGGACACACAGGTAGGATCCCGTGGCAACGACGGACGATTGCTACCATACATTTCGCTACGGCTCTTACTGTGCCCAGCTTCTATGTTGCACGGTTCCGAAGTGCTGGCGCTGCTACGTCAGAGCCGCCAAATTCAAATTTGCTTCTATTCGTAAGTTTCCGGCAACCAGGGCCGGATCCAGCTAATCATTTTGAGAGGGGGAAGCATTGTATATTTTTGTTAAATAATAAATATATGTTATTTTGTTTATTGTTTATGTACTGTAGATATGATACTATACAATAGTATTGTTTAAATAATAACATAATTAGAACATAAATTAATATTTAAATCAATGTTGCCAAATAATGGAAGGTAAACAAAAATCAACGAAATATCGATGTTACAACAAAAATTCTATATAACTATCGAAAACAAAAAACAGCAAAATATTGATGTTAATATATCCATGTTTCTGGTGGAAAACATCGATGTTTTTTTGCCATCCCTAGGAGCAAGAAAGCCTGACCTTGACGACGGCTCCGAGTGTCGAAGGCTTGTTTCTCAGTTCAATTGGGAGAATAAAGTTGCAAGAACGAATCAGTTATCGTTGCAGACGGTCGTCGAGTTCAATTGAAGTCCGCCTCGACAGCGGTGGGGGATGACTTCGCCTGCCTCCTCAGGTAACCGACGCCATCATTTTTTTCGAAGTTGTCGAGCTACATTAACGAACAACCAGCCGGATCGTAAATGATCTTGGCTGTCCAGGTGACGCCGCGTCGAAGGCTGTGTTGCCGACGTTTCGACCATCTTGTCGTGGTCTTCCTCAGGGCTGTTGTGAGGAAGACCACGACAAGATGGTCGAAACGTCGGCAACACAGCCTTCGACGCGGCGTCACCTGGACAGCCAAAATCATTTACATGACTCTGGCCGCTGAAGCCTACGACTTCAACCAGCCGGATCGAATCGGATCGAGACATCGAACGCGATACCACTGTGCGGCACGCCTCCGCCGGCGCGCCGCTCAAAGACCGCGCGCGGCGTGCGTGTCGGTCGCGCGTTCGCGCCTGCGCACAAAGCCGCCCATTGACGCCCGGCCCGTCGCTCGCGGGCCGCTGTTTATCCACGAACGCCCTTCGCGTCGGGCGACGTGACGCGCATGCGCGCTCCACCGAGTGCCGCGCGACTGCGGTTGTTTTCATACCGCTGGGACGCGCGAACGATGGGCAACGAGGAGTATAAAAGCGCTAACGGTTGAATGTCGCCATATTCGCAAGCCTCGGGAGATTAGGCGAGTAGTCGGTAACTCTTACTACGGGGAGATCAGGTCTGGATGTACGTTTGGGTTCAATGTTTTGCAGAGCAGACTTTCAAATTTTGAAGGACAAAGAACTATAATAAATTTAAAAATTATTGATACAATTATCTAGTATGTGTCTCAGGGCATCATATGTCACTGCAGTGCGTCTGGCCACGAGGTCCTAGGTTCGAGTCCCGGCGGCAGGATTTTCGACACTAGCTAGATAGCAGGGTTGAACTCAGTCTCTGTCTGGAGGAGAATTCTAGAGGCCGGCTGCTCTGATCGGTAGTTTTCCGTGATTTCTCCGATCAACACCAGCCAAAGGCTAGAGCAGTACCCTAAAAAGGAACCACGGACCGTGCGAGACCGTACATTTACCTATTGTAAGGCATTACTTAGATTGCCTATTGCAACAGATCTACAGAGAGCAAAACACACTGAGGCAAAGCGACGTAAGGCTTGAAACACGCAACAAGAGGTGAGAAAAGGGACCCACTCCCTCTCGGAATCACAGGCAATTTTACCCTTTCATTTTAGGTCTCCAGACTTGCACGAACGTCCATGACCATACAACTCCGCGGAAAAACCGTCAAAAAGGGGGTTCGTCGCCTATTGATTTTCTTCGCGGTAAGTGCTCACGATTACCCGTACCCTGAGAGTCTCTTCACGAAGCTATGGTTCTAATACGATCTTTTAGAGGGTGGGTAACGATGCGTCCTCGCTCACACCAAACTGCATCTTCATCTGGAGAGAAGTAAACGACGAAAGGGCCATAGGGTGGGAGGGAGAGACACTCAGACGGCTATCGACCTGAGAACACCAGCAGTGGTAAAGCCGGACGGAGAATACTGGACGTTTACGAGCACCTTCACAATAGGGTTAAACACGAGACGCGCACACCCGGACGGGTAAAAGTGGGCATCCTAAGGTTAAACACGCGACGCGCAAACATTGGCAGGCAAGATGTCACGTAACCGATTCTGTTGGATCCCTTTACGGTGCACTAGGGGCAGCAGAACGTTTTTCGCGTTCTTGAGTGAGAGCGGTCTAACATTGTTTGCAGTCACCTAATTTGCCATTACACAGGTTGATTTTCCAAGAAGTCCAATTATCTGAATACAATCATAACCGCGGCTCATACTGATTGATGTTGTAGGATTTAATAGGAAATTATATTTAGGAAGTTGTAGTAATTTAAAGAGGTTTCTTACAATAAAAACGATTTTTTTCGTCTTTCCGTTTCTTTCAAATACATTTAGATTCTTGGCAGAATCCATTAATGGAATAATCATACACCAAGTGCCTTAAGAATGAAGTCGCCATCCTGCATATGTTCATGTAATACAATACTTCCTCTTACCATTTCCCAAGATGTAAAAAAAATCAATGGTTAATCTAATGTTTGCTACATTTGTAAATAAATGTTAGATATATTTCATTTCAAAGGAATACGGCGGCGATGGGGTAACGGTTAGCGTATACCCAAGGTTGCGAGTTCAAACCCGATCCAAGCCGTAGATTGGCGAAAATATCCTTCGTACGCATTCCTTTGGAGGGGAAGTAAAGCTGGCAATCCCATGTTGGTAGATTTACTGTATGTAGTTTACTGTATGAACAAGATCAAGCCTAAATGAAGCCTCTGAGCAAAATACAAATTTCCTGTTTCTTCGTAATAATACCACGTAATAACTTCTTTCTTCCCTAGTTGGTGAAAGGAGCGTAGAAAAATTTGCGTGGTCAGAGGGAAGGGCAGGCCCCATTGCCTGAGTTTCGCCACGTAAAATAAGGCGTCAATTCAATACCATTAATCTTCCTTATTTCTATTTCTGTAGGCACGAAAACATGGCACGTGTCACCTCATACCACATTTATTCCTGTGTGCCAGACAAACAGTACTTTGTTGAAAAGAGGTGCCAGCAGCTCATGTTTCCCAATCTTTGTGTTTTCGTTTAACATACATTCAACACGCAAACAGCCCACTAAGCTCACAATAATGGTACGCACGAAATCCTTAAAACAATTGAGACAAAAGATAAATACTCCCATGGTAGCTTTAGTGTAACGGAAGAAAATATATGATTTTATTCATGTGCACTAAAAGAAAATATGAGTGAAAAGTAATCAAACAAAGTTCACAAAGTGATATCTGAAATGTAAATGTTCTGAGAAAAAACAATTAGAATAAAAAGAGAGAAGTTGAATATTCATTTGTAACGCGGAACGAAAGAACAGATCGTTTTAAGTCATCGAATTACCAAAGAAAAAAATTGCTATAAAAAGTTGGGAATTCTCAGAAAATAACAATTGTCGGCGATAATTGCAACACACCACAGTTTCTAAAACTTTTATTGGGCTCCTTTCATTTTGCTCTAATGAGAACATGGCAGAAACGAGGAAGGACAGTAAAAGGGGGCTTCCCCATTTCCTAGCACCAACAACACAAAAAGCAGTTAGCGCGAAAGCGTCCGTTTGACGAGCAGAATTCTAATTCGGAGACACTCCATCCCACAGGTTGCGGAATCAGTAGAGCAGAATTGCCGATTCTAAAGCACAACATCCGGTGTAAACAGGACGTTGTGGTTTGTTGACAGCGGATGTTGACATCCGGTGTCTGGCCCCGCGGGTGTGACGTCACAAGGTCGCGTCCTTGTGACGTCACAGCGCAAGGTCGCCGGAAGGCCGCGTCCTTGTGTCGTCACAGCGCAAGGTCGCCGGAAGGCCGCGTCCTTGTGTCGTCACACACACACACACACACACACACACACACACACACACACACACACACACCCCCCCACAGCCGGACCGTGCCCTGCCTGTCTACCAACCCCTGAAAAAAAATTTAAAAAAATAAAAAGACTGGGCGACCGCTGGAAGGCCGCGTCCTTGACACACACACACACACACACACACACACACACACACACACACACACACACACACACACACGCTGGGGGGCGTGCCCTGTCTGTCTACCAACCCCTGAAGAAAAAAAAAGCTCTGCCTGTCTACCAACTCCTCTAAAAAAAAAAATACTGGGCGACTAGTGGAGGAGGAGGAGGAGAGGGGTGGAGGCCCTGCCTGGCGGTGACGTCGGGTGAAATGAGAAGACGAGAGAGTCATTTGAACGTAAAAAAACAAGACATTTATTTTAAATTGAAGAAAAAAATTACAATAATAATAATAATTTACAAAAAAGAAATCTTCATATTTTTTTCTTCATATTTTTGTCTATGGAATGTGGTAGAACATATACATTTGTTGTCGAACATATTAAATATAGATACACACATCGAAACAAATCAATTTTTTACACATGAATGTTCGTCCTGGCGATGAACTCTCTTCTCTCGTTCTTCCATTCTCTCTTCCTCTTCTTCGTCTCATCATGTGAGGTTGTGGGACTCACTTCCGCATCATTTTCGTGAGGTGTGACGTTTGGAGACGGGAGAGCTTGAACGTCTTTCCAGATGAAGGACATGCGTTTCCGCAGTTGCTTTTTCTGACACGACTTGAATTTCGTATCGATTTTTGAATCTTGCAGGCGGTCAATGAGTTGATCCATGACCTCAAGAACTTCATTATGCATGAAAACGGCTAGGTCATATATCGTCTTTTCTTTTTCATCGTTGAAATGATAGGTTTGCTCTTCGCGAAGCCGCTTTGCGGTGTAGGCGACGTTCCACACGGAGTCGGAGATGTCCCACAGCTTCGGAATTTTCCATGCATCGTTCTTTTCCTGGCAGGCGATAGTGGACAGATCGTCTGCGGCCTTCGCGATAT
This sequence comes from Teleogryllus occipitalis, assembly GCA_011170035.1. NCBI lineage: Eukaryota > Metazoa > Arthropoda > Insecta > Orthoptera > Gryllidae > Teleogryllus > Teleogryllus occipitalis. The sequence goes on along the minus strand of BLKR01006598.1, from coordinate 12,187 downwards.
TGATCCACAACTTGGCCGCCTCACCCTTCCACCCGCTGATGTCGTCGAGGGCGTCTTCGTAGGCGAGCCTCGCGGCAGTGATGTTCGCTTCACGTCTTGCCATGTTGACGGACACGGACTGAATGAAGAGTGAGAGACGTGCATGTTTTTTTTTTTCACTTTTTTTTTTTTTTTTTTTTACACCAACGAACAGTCTTCCGGTTCATAGACGGGAGGAGTATTTTCGTTCGGGGAGGGGAGAGTATATATCACGTGCCGGATGCGGTCCACGCGTTGCTGCAGAGCCGTCTTGTGCAGCGGATCTTTAGAAAGCCGACTGACAATTTCAATGATTTCTAGCACTTCCGCATGCATGGAAACGACAGTGTCGTAAATAGTCTTTTCGTTCACAAGGTAGTCTTTTGCGGTCTGTTCGTTGTGAAGATGACGCGCACTCACGGCAATGTCAATCGCCTTGTCGTAAATACCTTTCCACATCTTCACGCTTTTTTCACCCTCTTCTCTTTCCTCGGAGGCGGCGGTGGCGAGGTCCACGGCGACGTTCTCGAGGTTTTTCCACATCGTGACCGCTGCGTTCTCCCATCCGCTGTCGTCGCCGTCGGCAATGTTTTCACAGAGGAGTGTCGTGCCACGTCTTGCCATGTTGACGATTGTGGACGGAATGAAAGATATCATCAGAGTTATGACATTGCAAATGCTCCCCCCACCCTTTTCCTCCCACCTCTCTCTTGAGACTAGAAAAGAAAGGAAAAAAAAAGCTGCCATTTTGCATAATGCATGGACACCATAAATAAATAAGAAATGAATAAATAGATAGAGAAAGCCTACTCTACAACCCCGCCTGCAGGGACGAACGTGTACGCTGAAGGAGCGGACGGACGCGTACACACGATGCGGAAATGCCCCCAGGGTAAACTTGAAAATTTATCGAGCCAGTAGCGTTTGTCGTCTGCCACACACAACGAACGCTTGTTTTGCACAAAAGAATAATTTTGATGGTTTTTGGAGCGTATGCAACATTGTTTATCTATTCTAATGCGATTATGAAATAAACACTCCAGGTAATTTTCGAATTTGTATTTTTTGACAATCGAACGCTGTACTCCTTTTGCTCGGGAAACGCTCGTTTGAGAGCGGGTGAGAAATGAGTACATTTTTGGACGCAAACCTACGAATTGAACCATGGGATCATTTCCGCATTCGTCCTTAAACAGTCCCAGTACTTTTTTGTTGCGTGGTGTGATGTGGAAAGTATTATCTGGAGGAAAGCAGGACGTGTCGAACCATTCTGGACACCGATTCATCTCAGCGTACACGTTCGTTGAGGTAGAGAAAACGAATGAATCGGTGTCCATGTATAGAAGGTGAAGCTCGCGAAGGTGCTCTTTACAATATTTATAAAAGAATTCGTACATTCTAAATTTTGAAATTTCTAGTATGCAAAATCCTAAATAAATGGGCTTGAAGAGCTTCACTTCTGTTTTTAGCAACTCGATGGTCATGAGATTTCCATGCACGTGGTGACTTCGCACGAAAGAGGGATCTGCGATAAGTCTCCTCGCTCCACACTTCCCCCACCATCTGTTCACGAGATAAATGCGACGATGATTACGCACGTCCTCCATCGACTTTCCGTAAATGGAGTTGTTCATTAATTTAAAAAATTTATCTTCAAAATCGGAGGACGCGCGCTGCCGCCGTGAATTGTTGAGGTCCATGTAAGTGGCAAGCCATGGACTTTGGTTAAATGAAAGAATGCGATGAATTTTAGTGAGTTGTACTCCCAACTCTAGGGCCTGAATTAAATTTTGTATATGAATGACGTAACGACGCTTGGGCAACAGCGTCGCCAATAATTTGACTTGCCTGCTTTTTGCGTCGGGGGGCACCCGTGTCTCAGGACAAGGAGGTAAATCACTCAATCGATCGTGAATCTCGTCTGGATAGTCGAGGTCGACTTCGAGAACGTATCCGCGATCGGTCTGGGCGACCGCCTGTTTCAAGTCGAAAGCGCAAATTTCAGTATCTGACAACCATTTAAACCGTCCTGTGGGCAGTGGATGACGCATACTAAAACCATACAAATTATTTGCATCCACATAGGAGAGATAAGATTCCTTATCAGATGGATTGAAGGAATCCCCCACGTGTGCGTGATTGGCCTCACCATGGCGCCCGACCACCTGCACGAGCCCCCCCCTGATACCTTTTTCAAAAAAGAGAACCATGTCAACATCTGTGAGAAGCTCAAGCGTGACGCCGGTTGTTTTTAGCATGGCGTCCCACGAGAGCCCGGGAGCGGTGTAATAAAACGCGGGATCGAGACCGTACACCTCCAAGCATAAATTTCTAAAAGTTTCAAAAATGTCGGTGAGCAACAACACGTCGATTTTCAAATACAAATCGGCGTACTCACCTAAATTTCGAATGGAGAAAGCGTCCCACACGGCCAGCGCGTGAGCGTACTCCGCGTCCGAGATCGCCGTGTTTGTGAGGTGACTGAAAAAGGCCATGCGTGGGGGCAAAGACGTTTCTTCCAACTTTGTCATGCAATTGACATAGTCGTAGGGGAAAACGCCCTTCCTGCGTGCCAGAGCAAAGAGTGCATCGTCGGGAAACGCTGTCCGAGTAAATATCAAATTTTGGATGGACAAGGATTGACTCAAACTGTCCAGTCCTGCTCCTAAAAATTTAAATGAATCTAAAAAGCGCAATTCCACACTTCCGATTCTCTGGGACAGGGACACGAATCTCTCGTGATTATGTGGAATGACGCTCAGCTGATTGTAGTCACTGTCGGCCCAGGCTTGCAGGAGAAAATGCCAGTCGTAACCGCTTCCGTTATGCATCACGACGGGAATGTGTTTTGGAGCCCGGAAGTTGATGTTGCATTTTTGATGAGCTGCTCCACGAAAACGACCTGTAAAATGGTCGTGGTCCCTAACACGAACGGAATTTGGAAGAAAAGGACCCTTGCAAATGTGACAGTCGGTGGAATTTTGAAAAGCAATTTCGTCTTCATCGCGCATGAGGAGAGAAACCGGATGATCCAAAAGGAATTGATAATCTTTAGCCAAGACCACTAAATGTTCGACCATTTGTTTGGCGACGTCGCGCCCGCGATACACTATTCTTTGGGAGCGTGATTCATCAAAATCGCACACCACTTGAATACACACCGAAAAGGGCTCGTGAATTTGATAAGCCTGAAGGTAGGATTCGCTCGGCGATGGCTCACACGAAGAAACGGGAACGGTGAGCGCTTCAAAATCAACATACACCGCAATCGGGCATCGCTGTTGTTTTTCAGGATTTTTGAAGTGCATGAATCGTTCGTCGAAAGAAGACGGCAACGTCAAACGTGCTGGCGACACGGAACTGCAATCTAGCGAGTGAGCATCAAGTTTCTGTTGTGTTCGAAATACACTCAAACACCGTTCGCAAACGAAAATCCTATGTCCGTTTGTACTGTGTTGGGTACTCACCAACCTGCTCAAATTTTTTATCCAAACATAGTGACTCACACCATTTGATACATATAACAGCATATTGAAATGGTTCTCTTTCTTTCTCTCCGCAAAATGCACAGGTCCTACAACGTCCCACGTTTTCTTTTCAGAACGCCAAACGAGATTGAAAACATGAAAAGAATAGCTAGAATTTTGTCTCTCGAAACGTTTAATATCGTGAACAGACATTGGCCAGGAGATGTCTCGCAAATCGAGATGAGATTCTAATTCGTTAAAAGTAGACTGATACGTGGTGGTACGTTCTAGTCTTCCTATTCCATTCGTAGTATTCCCTCGACCGAGACGCTTGTGAAAGACTCCACATGCGAGGGCCCACAGGAAGCATTTCTCATCTCGATTATGTACATTAATAACAGCGCGGCGACAAGCAATGCTATCGGGGAGGGGAAGATATGAAGATCCACTGTGAGCGATAGGCTCAAAAAGATGAAAATGAACATGAAGGCCGACAATTTCGTATAGTGCTTTCCCACTATCTCGTTCCTGAAACTCATCGAATTTGGAATTGATTGGATCAACAATACGCTGAAAAAAAAATTCTCCGATATTATCACTTTGAGCCACCACAGCTGCGCGAGCGTTCAGAAAGATAGGTTGTATCTCTCCGACAATTTCATGCGTCACGGGATGATCTCGCTCAATTATGAAACGACATTCGAGTTGTGCATATATTTTGAAACTAGGACTTGATGGAGAGAACAGTTCAAACAACTTGAGTTGGAACGGAACTTGACAACGATTGAGAAACGTGAGGGGATCAATGTCATTGAAAGAATTTGCAATGACACCACGCTGCACCCGACTGTTTAAAGACCGCACGACGTCTGTCCATTGGAGAGCATTTGCAATGACATGTGTCGGTTGTTGCTGTTGTTGTCGGTAATCTAAAGAAAAAAATTTAAAAAAAAATGAATGTCTATTCAGCGAGAACCCGCCACTATGAAAGTATTGTATTTTCATTGAGAAATTTTTACCGTTATCATGGACTTGAGGAATCGCAGGTGATGGTGTTGTCGCCGTTGATGTTGACGGTCGAATCACAGACTGACGCTGCTCACGGTTATACCGTCTCATCAATTGTTTTTTCATCTGAAGAAAAAAAAATAAACTCATAAAAATTGAAAAAAGTTTTTAAATAAGGAACATTTTTACTAAAAAAAATATTAGAATAATATTTACCGTTTATGACTTGAATAGTGCGTGCCAAAGAATAGATCCGTCCGCTATACACATAGGTATTACACCAGAGATGTGCACAGAGTCATGTCTCAATGAAGAATGATGAACGTGCCACTAGACTGCGTTGAAGACGTTGTGGTGGTGGTGGTGGTGGTGGTGGTGATGTGGTAGTGGGGACATATACGTTTATGGAAACAGTGAGTTATATAATGAGGGAAACGGAAATCGTTATGGAAAGGAAATCCACAGCAGCAAATTAACCACAACGTCCGTCGGAAGCGTTAATGAAGTCGTGAAATGAGCTGGGAAAACACTTAACCGCAGATTCGAAAGTCGTTGAAAGAATAACGTCTTTTTTAAATTTAAATTTAAATGAAAAAACGTTGGAAACCGTTACCGCAGCCACTGCATATATAAAAGCGCTGCTCTCAACATGAAAATGACTTTCTTGGTGATACTGTTGCTGGTGCTGCTGCTGCTGTTGTTGCTACCGTTCTAATAAGGACACGAAGACCTAAAGACATAATGGCCACTATTCAAGAAATCGAAGGAGGAGAAGCTGTCGTTGCAATTCCATCAACATCGGCGATGACGAAGAAGAGGAAGACATCGTAAGTTTTTTTTTTTGTTTTGTTTAATTTTTTTTCATTTTCACTTTCTACATATTTTTTTTTTTTTAATAGTGTAAACGAACATACTAGAATGGAGTTACTAGAAAGACGGATGATGGGCGCAGATGTCGCCTCGATAGACTTATCGGGGCTGCTGGATGACGATGAAGACGATGCGTTTGACGCGTATCGTCTAGCGTTGGTGTCATCACAGTTTGTCACCGGAGGCGAGTCATCAGGATCGGCAATTTCGATTAACGAAGCCACAACGCCGCGTCTGATTGCGGATCCGTTGTGCCCGGTGTTTGTATATTCTCCGCCGAAAGAGACGTAAGTACTATCAATTACATAATTTTTGCTGAATTTTAAAAAAAGTTTGAATTGATTGATTGATTGATTGAATCTTGTTTTAGTGACATTTGGAGTGCAATAGTTCAAAGGGCGGAAGGCACAAAGATATCAAAGCACTGGGAGGACTTCCCAAAAGGCATTGCCTACGAAATAACGAGTGCGAAAAAATTTTCTTCTGAGAGGTTTAATACAGAAAATTACGGTGTCGTTTTAAACGACAAATTTAGTACGTTCTTGCCGACAAGGTATTTGAGCATTATAATTTTCTTATTTATAATCCTTTTTTTCATTTTAATTATAAATATTTTAATAATTCATTTTGATTTATAGATTTACTACGTTTATCGATCAAATGGGGCTGGAAAGTTTTATGCAATCGAAGCCACATGTGATTTATTTTGGCATCAACCCTACAAATAATGCTTATGTTCTACTGTTATATCCGTACGAACAATTGAAATTAAAGAACGTCTGGAAGACAATAATGGAATACGGGAAGAAATATTTAAAATTTTAAAATATCATATTTGTATAAAATCCTTGACAATGATGTCATATTTGTATAAAAATCTTTGACAATGATGAAAATAAAAAGAATCATGCTTATAAGAGTTTTGTTTTAATTTTTTTTCCTTGTCTTATTTCCTTTTCATTCTTCCTTCATTCTCCTCTCTCTTGAAAGAATTACTCGCATGTAGTCGTCAATCTATTCAACGAAATTGAAAATTAATATTTCATAATAGTAATTCAATTCTATTTTCTCATCATGAAATTATTTATAAATCATGCAATTAATACATTGAAAAAAATTGCAACAACGTACTATTTTTTCTGGAAAAACTAAAGCAATTTGCAATCAACTTAATGAAAACTCCCATGTAGTCGTCAATCTATTCAACGAAATTGAAAATTAATATTTCATAATAGTAATTCAAATCTATTTTCTCATCATGAAATTATTTATAAATCATGCAATTAGTACATTGAAAAAAATTGCAACAACGTACTATTCTTTCTATGTTGTAATTAAATGGAAAAAATCTAAAGTAATTTGCAATCAATTTAATGAAAAATATTGTAACAGCGTACTATTCTTTCTATTATGTAATTAAAATGGAAACTAAAGTAAATTTGCAATGAATTTAATGTTATGAATTAATTTCATTAAACCATTTAACAACAATCACTCCAAAATAAATGAACTCGTCAATCAGTTTATTGTAATTGTAAACAAATAAATTATATATTTCTAATGAATATATTGTTATAATTCATATTATTGAATGTCTCATTTCATTTCTTATTCATAATGGAAAACTTTTATAGGAATCCCTATGTAGGAAGTGACAGGGTAAAGTATTGGAACATTTTTTTTTTAAAAACCATTTATTTTTTCAAGCAACTACATGCCTAAAATAAATTCATCTTCTGCCACCATTTCATTTTCTGAAATAAAAAAAATATATATTTAAAAGGAAAATGAAAGACGTAATGAATCAACAACAATTATTAAATTTTAAAAAAAAAATGCTCACCAGAAGAGGGTGACAGCTCAGCAGGAGGGGGGCTCCTCAGCTGGCGCGCCATCACCACCTCCAACTCCTCCGGCGTCAGCTCCCGAATCGGTAGAGCTGGAGGTGGCGGCAGTTGACGGCGGCGGCGGCGGCGGCGCTCCTCCCACCGCCCAGCGGCATGCGCCCTCTCCTGCGGAGGAGCATCTCGCGGCTGTCTCCAAATTTGCATCGGTGTCGTCGGCGGTGGAGCAGCAGCAGCATCAGCAGCGTCTTGTTGCTGACCCCCCACAGACGGTGGCGGTGTGCAACACGCTGGGTGAGGTGGTGGTGGTGGTGCCGCCGACGGTTGGTGCATCGCCGCTGGTGGTGGTGGTGGTGGTGCACAACATTGTGCATGCCGCTGAGGTGGTAGCGGTGACGACAGTGGTGGATGTGCCGTCGATCCATATATAAGGGTCATGGGACCCGCGACCGCGTAGGCCAAATTGCCTAACAACATTGCAAGGTAAATCCGTTGCAATACGGGATTGCCCGGCGTTGTAGGCAGTCGGCCTACAATTAGGTCCACCGATGTGAGACCATTGTTATTGCGAATTTTAACATTGGCCCCACAGTTCAACAAAAATTCCACCACCTCGGTGGAATTGTGTATGACGGCGATGTGGAGGGGTGTCATCCCATTCACATCTTGCACGTCAAGTCGCGCACCGGCCCCAACCAGCTGCACACAGACCGCTAGGCGGTTATACCTAGCGGCCAAGTGCAGCGGGCCCTGTGCTTCTCGCCATCTCAAATGCAAAAATGCGGGATATGTGTGAAGTAGTCTACATACTTCAGACATATCGCCAACACACACGGCCTCAACAAATGTGCGGTCCATTGGATAAAAAAACTGAAAACGTACTGCGTGCTCAGAATGACGGAGCGTTCATATAAGAGCGAATTGCAAAAAGAAAGTGGCGGGGCACTCAATCATTTTATTGGCTTGTATTTAAATTTACAACTCTAACGTTCACCGAACGTCGTTAATCCACCCGTCCCCTTGGCTCTCAAGTTTATCGCAACGACTTCCTGCATCACTTCGCTAACGACGGGAAGTGCAAACGAGCTGCGCCGCGGCGCGACCGCGACCGGATGCAACTTCCGGACTATTGCTTGACACTTGTACACAAATCTGAAGACGAAATACTTACCATTGCAAGACAAAAAATATTCAACAAAATTAAATAATGTTGTTTGTTTAATTATTGCTAATACATAAAATATTATGGATAATTTGTTTAGGATTTCATGCTTGGTGCTTTTGATTGGGAAAATAAAATAAACAAATAATATTTATAACATAAAATTTATTTGTGAGAAATAGTTTAGATTTACATGAATAAATTTACATACATAACATAGAGTCTTTGTTTCGAAAAAAAAAAAAAAACATACATCGCAATAATATAGAATTATTTATTGTAAAAACGAATATAGTTCGTCTATGGCTTCTTCTTTTGTTGAAGGATTTTCTTCGTGAACATCAGAAGCAACAGCACCGTCAGTAACATCAACATCAGCATCGTAAAATGATGACGAAGAATGGGGCTGAAGAAACGCCATTTGTACGGCGCGCATGAGCCAGTTTGCAGCATGTTGCGCGCAATGTTGAACGTTGATCCCACAACATAAATGCGTCGTGTCGGTCGATGACGTCGATGATATTTGCGAAGGAGAAGAAGATGAAATCTTCCCGCGACCTTTTCTAGAGATTGGTGATGTTCGCTTACGATGATGATGTTCGCGCTTTTGTTTTTTGTTGCTTTTTTTCCCCTTCCTTGTCTTACAATGTTTCATGCAAGGATGGGAACATTCATCTTTTTTCTTCATTTCTTTCTTTCGTCCTTTTATCTCAGGCATTGTCATCTTCTCATTTGCTTTGCTCGTGTCTTCTTCTTCTTCATGAGATATGCTACACGATGGAGAAGAGTCTCGCACAATACTACTACTCTCTTCCGATGTGTTCATGATTGTAGTCGTCTTGGCAATGAGAGTGTCTACTCTCATTTCATGTGATTTTTATACTTTTCGAACGAGTTCTGTAATTGGATGATAGTCCATGTGTCGTTCATAAAAAATTAGACAAAAGACAGACGTGTTAGCGGGCACGTTCGAATTGCATTCGAAAAAGATTTTAATATCTGATGCAGAGACGATCGTCGGCTCCTCGCGTCGTGATAAATCAAAGATGACAAACGGACATGTCCGTTTCACTCCGAGATGTGTAATACATGAAATAGGATGACGATCCAAATACGATTTTTCAAAATTTTTGAACATTTCGAAGAATTCCGGTATATGCACACCATTCTTGTTCCATCCTATGCGCATCTCATGATAAGGAAAAAACTCGTCATTGATGTAGAGTTTAATCGTTCTTAAATCGCATAGATCGAACTCGCTAGGATTCTTTTTCAAATCGTTTCGACGATTGGTTTGCAAAGCGAAGATGATGTACTGCGGATGCTCCACTCCGCTGCTTGTTTTCACCGTCCACTCGTGTCGCGTTGTAAGCGGCAAATTTGCTGATTCGTGGAGTTCGTACCTCGTGAATTTAATAGGTATACTTGTCCTACCGTTGAGAATGTTGTACATATGCATTTTACCGGCATCGCTGAGGTTGGCGTGGGGCATTCTCCAAACGATGCGCTGAATTTCTATTTTCGACGGCGTTGCAGGTCCCTCTTCCTTTGATAGAAGACAGTCGGCGTCTGTTCGAGTGCGAGTAAGAATGAGCTCATGCTTCACACCAGCCACGATGCGTCTGTGGTCCTCCGCGAACGGAAGGAAGAGTTTGAGAGGAATCCAGGCCACAAACGAACCGTCGTCGTCAATCAATTCTTCATTCGGCGAATGGTCGAGATGATCCATGCTCTCAAACGGTGACCACGCTGCGTAATGGAGTAATGCACGCTCTTCGGCGCTGAGGAGCGGCATGTTCTTCATGGTGGAAGCGATGCCAGGATGTCGCACGCTGTCGACGAGGACCTCATTGATCTCATATCGAATTTCGGAAAATAAAAATGCGTAGGCGTTGTTGATAAAGTTGGCTGGTGTGCGCCCGCCTCCGCTTGCTTTGATCGCCTTTCCTTCGATGATAATAATCGATTCGCATGGGACGGCGAAGGTGTCTTTGTTTTGTATCATAATGCGAATTTCATCGTTTGGATCATATCCGTTCGTATACGGTGTGTAGTGATGATAATTAAAACCCTGAACGTTGATTTTTTCATCGATGGGATGTTGATGGAGGAGAACGTCTAAAAGAAAGTCTTTACTACCGGCGGTAGCGGGATGTGATTTTTTTTGTCTTTTCATCTTCTCTGAGAACGTAGCCTAGCGCTTGCAGCAGCAGACGATTGGCGTGTGTTAATCTATTGGTAGGACAGAGTACAGTGTGCCGAGGTCGAGGCACGACCCTCATTTTATATGTCATCGTGCGCAGTGCGAAGCAGCAACGTCACGACGAGATCGGTGTCACTTCGCAACGGAATGAGCTGTCCTTCACCGTTCTCGAGTCTTATCGTTATATCATCAATCCAGTTGCGAGTGACGCGATGATAGACTTTCTCCGGAGGTCTCAGCTCAAATATGGAAGACGGTCGCTTGTCAATGTGGAACTGATGAAGAATGTGAGCTCTTCGATTATTAATATATCCGCTTTCCACAACATTGCATGTGACGAGAACGTTAAAGTCCTTGACGAGCGTGACGTTCTTGTCGGAGAAGACGTACTCACCGGAAGGCGTTGGGTTCACGTTGCGAGTGAATCCCAACAGCGGCCCCACGCTGCCCGCGACATCGAAGACTAGACGAAAGGAAGTACTGATGCGACACTTTTGAGTATTCTCTTCACCGTCCAACTCGAAATAAAATTTTTTACTTGCAAATTGTTCTCTGAATTGTTCTCGGAGAGCGGAATAGATTTGAACATTAACGTCATCGATTGTGTACGTGCCTGTCGGTAATTTCATAATGAAATTCTCGTATTTTTTTTCACCCTTACCGTCCTCGACTGGAACATCATAGTGGAATTCGTTACAACCTTCTTTAATGTTAGTCACCGTGTGCGCCGTTTGCAGAGACACCAGTGCGATTTCATGCGGTACGTTTTTGAGATCGATTGTCGGAGAGAAACGGACACTCACTTCCGCTCCTTTCCCGCTGAGCGTGTAGGTGCGCATCTTGATGTGTTCTCTGAGAAAGTGCTCCGCTCTCTACCTCACACCAACTCAAATACTCATTTTATTCTCCACGCATACAACAGAAATTGCAAACATAGTCTTCCGCAGTTCTCCGTGTCAAAGTGTTGAACTTGCGACGTATTGTACGTCACATGCTTTCCACGCATGTAGGTCAAAAACTCCGGTGGTGGGGGTAGACCGAAGGAGTCGAAATAGCGTACCGTTCTTCCTCGTTTTACGAATGCAACGAAATGAGTGCCCTCTCCGCGTGCGTCATCGAGATTGATCACCCCGCATTCTCGTTCACGTGGCAGGCCCCGGGGCAGACGGTCACGGGTGAAGATACCGCGAAAATGCGGGAGACATAGCGCGCGAGCGAATCGTCTCATTTCCTCGTGTGTGAGTGCTCGCCGCGGCACCCGCACCTCCTCTAGTTTTTTGGGCATCGTCTCCTCTTCCTCGTGCGTCGCAAACGTAAAAGGACACCGCCTGTTTTTCTCCTTTTCCTTCGTCTTCCTCGCGACATGCCCCTCCCCGCCTTCGCTTCCATCGCCATGTTATGACGAATCATTTCTGCCAATTGTCCTTGTTGAGCTTTCTTGTTATTGACCGCGTTCGCGATGGCCGGCGCCGCGGATGCGAGGGCACCTAGAGCGCCTATTAATAGAGGTAGAAAACCTCCTTTCTTGCGTCTCGTCTTCCGTCGCCTCATGCCGCTTCCGGTCGCTTCGCCCGCCACCGGTTCGGTTGCTGATGCTCTTCTTCTTCGTGGCGTT
>BLKR01006597.1:0-54286 GCA_011170035.1 Teleogryllus occipitalis | reverse complement strand
CGCCTGATTACGGAGGTGGGCCGCGACGCGCGGGGGCACATCCCACCCTCCGCCGCCATCGCCGCCGGCAAAAGAGGGCGGTGTTCGTGTGATTGGCTGAGGGCGCGCGCTGCTTGGCGTTCCAGCTGTGCACGGCTTCAGAGAGTACGATTGGTTAGTTAGTGCCTTATTTTTCGTGTCGAGACTCGGGCCATCAGGCCCGCTCTTCTATCTAACCACGCAAATTTCGCTGTGCTCCTTTCACCTCCTAGCGTAGAAAAGAGGTATTTATCTTGGGCGACGAAACAGGCGGATCTCAATTTTGCTCAGAGGCTTCTTTTAGGCTTGAGGATCTTTTACATGCAGTGAATGTACTACATGGGACAGCTTGCTTTACTTCCCCTCCAAAGGAAGGCGTACGAAGGAGTTTTTCGCCCTCAAAAATCCATGGCTTCGATCGGGTTTGAACCTGCGAACTTGAGTGTAACAGTGCGGAACGCTGACCGTTATACCACCGAATCCGCGCAAATGGTTGGTTGGTGCGCGTCAACTACTGAAGTCATTACTTCCGTAAGTGTAGTGCATATTTTCCTCGGGAAGTGGCGGATTTCTTCCCCCGCTGGATGGCGAGAACCAGTGCCGACCTATCATCGGTTAGTAGGATTTTTCCCAAGCAGGTATCTCCCACCACCCAGGCACCGCCCCAGCCGGGACAGGCTCTAAGCTCCCGACCGGTCTCCCGGTATGTGTTGTAATGTTGGTGTAAGTGTGTGTGTAAGAGGAGAGGATAGGACCAGGAAGAGAAAGGAAAGATCGCGCACAGCCCGTGGCCCGTTTGGTAGGGTGCTGCTCCAGCATACGCCTGGTGTTGATCCAAGAAACGACGGAAAACTACCGATCAGAGCAGCCGGTCGCTAGAATTCTCCTCCAAACAGCGATTCGAACCAGGTGACAAGCTAGTGCCGAAAATCTTGCAACTGTTGGGTCTGGAATCTAGGACCTTCCAGTCACAGGCAGTGCAATTACGAGGAAGCATACGAATTGTGAGAGTACGAGGAAGCATACGAATTGTGAGAGACACTTGCAAATACATACCACTCGTCTAAAGCACCAAACATAACAACATTTTAGTCCCGTTATGCAACTGAATTGCACAAAACCTGACTGCTATAGGCAAATTTGCTGCAATAGAAAATAAGTTTTAAATGAGTTGGCATTGGACGTTCACAAAATTTACCTTTCTTGAATCCGCGGTGGGTAATTTTAAAGTAATCTTTTTCTGTCCAGTTTACTTCCATCCTGCAAATAATGATGCTGGTTCTACGGTCATTAAAATCTGTTAATTGCAGAAGAGTAGTGAGACGGGTAGTAACTCAAAAAGTTGACGGGAAATACGTGACGTCTCGAGTATTTGACATTGTGCGAGAAAACGTTGGTCGGCTGTTCCGTTTACCTCTACCTCTCCATGATTCTCTCGTTGCGATTGGCTCAATGTCTGATGACGCAATCATTTGCGCTGTACAATCTAATTCATCATTTCTGCCGTAAAAGGCCCTTTTACGAACGATTTTTTGCAACATAAAATGGTCGTTCATAATGTTGGTTCTTCTAAAAATTGTAACTTCTAACATTTACATCCACGCAGTGGAGAATTTAATTTGTCAGTGACCGGGTTTATTCATTTATAATTATGATATACCTGAAAAAAGCAAAACATTAAAATAAAACCAATTAACAATACTTGAATTCATTCTGAATCCCTCAGGGAATAGGTTCATCTCAAAGGGTCAGAGCTTCCTCTGTTCGCCGTAGGATGCGTGAAGAAGGGAGAGACCTTGTGCTACGCCTACTGCATACGTGTTGACCGCCTCACCGGGTAGGAAATACGAGGCAAAAGACGGATACAAATACTAGGGAATGGGGGACATCTCTCGGGGAATAGATAGTCCCCTCGATGAAGGTAGTATAAACAGCGTTATTTTCGTTCCAACTCAACTCACAGTGGAGTCACTAGTTACTATTTCATATTTCAACTTTGAAAAATTATGATTTCAGAATTTTTCATTCAGAAGCGAAACACCAAAAGGTAAAAAAACATCGAACGCGAAATATTAATGTTAATAAACATCGTCTTTAATTAATAAATGTTTTAAAATGTTGTACAGAAACATTGGAAACATCGACAAGGATGTCGCAAACCTGCCATGCACGCCCCTGGTGTCCCCGTTCTAGAGACGCTTTGCCGCCCTATTTGGACTGCCACGCTGCGCCCACAACCACAGAACCAGCCCATCTAATACGCACTCTCTAGACCAGGCATATCAAGGTCGCAGGCAGGGTAACAAGCTTACTAGCGTTTGCGGGTACTGCGTCCAGGGAAATAGGCGCCAGATTTAAAACTATGAGTACTACAAATTGGTACGGAGTGGCGGTAGGTCACTGGATACCTAGCCCATTACAGTCTGTGGGAGAAGTTACTCGATCGTGTGATCGTCACAGATTTAGCTATATTAATTTCCATTTTCTGTTTAAGGCAAACAAATGATCCATTAGAATGAAATAATACATCAGTAAGATGTCCAATTCTCAATAGCGAGTAAAAGTTTTAAAAAATTGAATCAAAACTATCTTTATTTTGTAATCGTGTTTAACACACAAATATTCTTGTCAGTTAAAAGCGCTGTCCGTCTGTAAGCGAGACGTACAGCGTTAACGTATAGAGACTTATTAATTTATTTCACATTATTGCTAAAAACAGTAAATAACTGAATGATTTAATAACACAACACAAAATGAAAACAAGGAAAGAACATGCCATCCAAACATATTCCCCTCAACGTAACAAAGATGTTTATTTAAAATAGAATTTAATAAGAAAATAAACATCAAGTAGTAATAAGTAGTGAAGAATATAATCATAATACGGGTATTTTATAGCAAAATCTGGCAAACATATTTTCGTATGAAGCCACTATTCATCGCCTCGCGCCGCATCAACTTGCGAATGTCCACTCTTTCGGGATTTTAAGGGGAAATGGGTGCGGAGTCGGGGGAAGTTGCCCAAGCCCGTAGGAATGCCGGGCTCTCCTGGCGGGCAAGTAGCTCGTGCGGGCGCGGTGTGACGTGCCTGCTCCAGACCAAATGATCCGATTCGTACGTTCTAAATGGCGAGAAACAGATGAAAGTTCACGTTACTAAAATTTCGTAAAGGAAGAACGTTGCTTTATGAACAACTTTGTGTGGTTAAGGTACAAAAAACCGTTGACTAAGGAGAATGTTGAACATTAAACAAGAAGAATGTACTCTTCTAGTCAGAGCGCTCGGATTACGTTTTCTGGGTTGGGAGTGGCTGTAACTCGAAAGAACATTCGACAAGAAGAACAAGAAACAGCGAAGTCTTTGTCCTTTTCATTATTTAATTTTAATTCTTAATAAATTATCTTTTTATGTACTACACTGGAGGGTAAAATAATAACAAACCAGTTAATATGTACATTTAAAATTTCTTTTATTTAGAACATGCATAGTAGAAATGTTTAACTATGAAAATATTTTTAAAAGAGGATAAAGCGTCGGCGACGCCATATTCAACTAGTTAAAAGTATTATGAACTGATTCCATTCAAGTACTAATTTTGGGGTTGGTGGTAATATTAATGCATTAATCAAAGATACTGGAGAAAATGGGTGACTTTTTACGATATCCATTACAGACTTCCTTTGTGAAATATGAATTAAAGGAATACTACAGTCAGAACATAGCTTGTACAATATTTTCTGATATGTATAAAAACACCTAAATCCAAACTACGGAATAATATTTTTCATTGTTTTATACTCTTTAACTTCATAAACGATTACATTTAATGCTCTGAACTTGAAAATACTTTGTACATATTCTAATAGTTATTGAGTTTAGTGTGTTATGAATCTTAAAATAGTTAATGCAAATAGTAATTGATAATAAATGCATTGATTGTGGCACCACATTTCTTTGTAAATATTAAACTGCTAAAGCAGATAGGGAAGAATAGTTATTTTATAATTCCTTTAATGTGAAAAATATTCGTGCAGAGTGAGTACGAATATGTTGTATGCCTGATTTTATCGACATTTCTTAATGTATAGACTTACTGTATTTACTGTCCTATTGTTCTAAACTTGTATTTTTATAGTTTATCTGTTCATATATTGCAGAACTCGTACAACACATTTGCTATAAGAGAGTAACTTTCATTTGGTTCTCTCGACAATAAATATGCACAGGTTTCATTTTCAACAAACAAATCCTGCGGTATTCTGAGCAGAATGTTAGTCAATAAAAACGCGTACTTTTCAGTTCATATCACATGTAATCATCGGCTACAAATTCAATAAACAGAAATCGAAGGAAAATTATCCCATCATTTCACTCCAAACACTTGGTGATACCAGACACATCACAACTTGGACACGCGACCTGTTTCCAGCGACCGCGTTCCAACAGGAACTGGTGAAGCGACACGTCAACAAACGAGGGCGAGATAACTCGCGGGGCCGCCGCAACGAAGAGGAAGCGCCAGGAGCGGCGAAGAGGTGTGGAACGCCGCCTATTCCCCGATGGGCCCCTGGTAATCGCTTGTGCTATTAGTATCGACCACCGACGCCACCGCCCCCTCCGCCGCCGCCGCCGCCGCCGCCGCCGCCGCCGCCGCCGCCGCCGCCGCCTCCCGCTGTAAACTGCGCGCGCAAAAGCAAACAGGACCTCAACGAATTGCGAGCGTCGGGCTATTCATCCGGGGACGCGGCCCAAAGTAGCCTAATTCCTCGTTCCGTACACAAGATGACTCGACCAAAAATTGATTTTTTAAAATATTTCTTTACAGACGCGTCAACATACGGGTTATTGACGACAATGACAGTAGCAAACAGAATACAATATTAAAGGCTACATTTCATGATAAAAGTTGTGATACATTACACCAGATATGATGACGAAAATATCAAATTAATGCATTATTTAAAAGAAAAGAACTAAAGACAATAGTTACCACTTAGTGTGTTTCAAATGGAATTAGAGGTCACCAATTGTTCAGGTATGATTGTAAATATTAACTGGAATCTTTTGATGATATGTAGAATTTTAAAAAATGTATTTAATTTAATTTAATTTAATTTGTTATCCACGATATCAGGAATATAATTAATGTAAATAATGTGCGAATGTGTATTATTCATGTTTGTGATTATTTAGGGTATGTAATATTTTCATCTGAGTATTTTTGTTGTATTGCTTTGTATTGTTATAAGCTACATGGTGTTGCAAAAGAAGAGGTAATGAAAACAAACATTTAGTGTAATATAAATCGGAGTTGCACCTATTATTGAGGTCGCAATACCAAAAATTGGAATCTTATGTTTTGTTATGTAGATATAAAACAATGATTGCTACCAAAATAAACTAGGCATTCTATACCTATCAAAATCCAAATGAGAAAATCCCCGCATTGATTCCGTATGGAACGGGTTCTATGAACCATGATTCGAATATAATTATTCTGAAATCTGTGAATTAATTGAAAAATTAAGAGCAAAGTTGAAAATTGGTCATGTTGACACCCAGTGAATGTGAAAATTTTTATTATCGAATAATTATTTAAAAGATAGGCACTCTTTAAGATCGAATATAGTGTAGCCAAAACGTGGGGCGAACATTATTTAATTGATTTTTTAATTTTTTTTATTTAAGGCAAGTTATTTGGTTTACAGTGTCGCCCATGCTTGTGGCGAAATGAGAAATAAAAATTAAATTATTAGGAAGAACAACTAATCTAGAGGTTTACATTGATTCCTAAGCGTGGGGCAAAGGTATTTAATTATTATTAAATAAAGATAGGAAGAATAAATCTACAGGAAAAGGATTTACAATAGTTAAAGAATACAATACACAGTCTTCTCCAATACACCCCATATACCAAAAGTATAGAATATAACGCGTCACCCCCCCCCCCCCCCCGCCTGTGGTAACCGAAGACAGAAGTAACGGAATTAATATATTTGTGAAAACAATACATCTTGCGAGGAAACGGATGAATTCAATGTTCTTAAGAAATAGAATGGAAAGAAAACGAAAAAATATTGGTAACGTAAGTGGTAAATATGATAATTGCTTCATGTTTGAGGCGGGTGTTGGAGGAGGCGGTTGTATCGTTTTCTGGTAGCAATGCCATTGACGTATACATTATTTGGAGACCGCGAGAAACAGCACAATAATAACCATATTCACACATCTGTAAAACAATTGCGATCGTTGCAACGGAAGAATTGATTCGGTGATTGTTATCATTATGGTGATGAATGGTGTTGGTGAAGGTGGACGGCGTCGTGGAGGAAAAGATGATGAAGTCGAGATAACGGCAGAGCTCCTATTCAATCGTTGTAGGTGGACACTTTGAACTGTTGTTTTAGCAGAGACAATGATACAAAGGAGTCTCTTTAACGAGAGGCGATACACCAAAGCTGATGGAGCAGATCAGTATCGGTCTGAATGAGTGATGACAATTGCGATAACTACAGAAATGGCAATGAAAATTGCAACTGTACAAACAGCGATGACGATGGCGGCGGTAATACGGACGGTGGCAATAAGAAAGGCAACATAGCCCACGAGGGCGAAGGTAGAGATGACGGTAGTAGAAACGACAGCGGCGACAGCGATGAAGATGGTGTTAACCGATTGATTCGTGATTCCGAACGTGTCAACTGCTGTGATCATTATTTTCGCAAGTGTAGAGCATGTTTATATCACTGAATGTGACGGTGTTATTCCCTCGGCGAGATATGGCGCCGACATACACGTCGGATACCGGTTTTCCCTACCCAGGTATCTTCCACCAGTGGAGTACCGCCTTAACCGGAGTAGCTCTAAGCTCCCGACTGGCCTCCTACCATGTGTGGTAGTGTATACTGCGGTTTTTATACAGTTCAACTTGACGTTTCGTCAGCTGTTTGGCCAGCTGTGACAGTTCTCCAATTGGAAGCTTACACGTCACTACATATAGTGAATTGTAAGCTGCCGATTGGTGAACTGTCACAGCTGACCGAACAGCTGACGAAACGTCAAGTTCAATTGTGTAAAAACCGCAGAATAGTGAATGTAGGCGCGTGTGTGTAAATAAGGAGTAAGGATAGGACAAGGAAATGGAAGGAAAAATCACGCTGTATCCGTGGCCCGTTTGTTAGGGAACTGCTCCGGCATTCGTCTGGTGTTGATCGGAGAACTACTGATCAGAGCAGGCGGCCGCTAGAATTCTCCCCCAGACAGAGTGGGGATAGGACAAGGAAATGGAAGGAAAAATCACGCTGTGTCTGTGGCCGGTATGTTAGGGAACTGCTCCAGCATTCGCCTGGTACTGATCGGAGAACTACCGATCAGAGCAGCCGACCGCTAGAATTCTCCTCTAGACAGCGACTGAGTTCGACGTGGCTATCAAGCTAGTGTCGCAAATCCTGTTCGGTGTTGAGGAGGGTAGTAACGTCGTGGTTCGGAGAGTCGGTGTCGGCGACGGCGGCAGTGATGGTGGCGGCGGCGGCGGCGATCGCCTCTTGTGTGGGAACCGCCGCTATTGACCGCGTCGCGCGCGCCCGCCCCGCCGGCTGTGGCCCCGGGCGCCGAACCGCGGACGTCGGGCTGCGGTGCCGAGAGCAATGCAAACGCTCCAGGGAACTGCCACATGTGGTGGGGCGGACAGGGTGATGGTGAATGCGTATATGCAGACGCGGGAATATAAGAGGGAACAATACATGGTCAGTAATTCAATGAATAGGAATGTGCTCGTGAAATACATGATCTCGTAAGCGGGAGAAGTAGGGAAACAAATAAAACTATTTTTTTTGTTTATTTAAAATGGCACAGAATCTTTCTAATAATCCTTTTTTTGTTTTAACTCTCAATAACAGAGTATCATTATTCTCAAAGGGATTTGTTTCCACATTCTGTATTCGTTGGCTATTCATATGTTTCGTAAGAAGAATAAAGATTATTTAAACGACGTTGACACGGGAAAGATGTAGGAAATAATTTAGTTTTCTTCGCCAATCAATCATTTCTGAGAACACGAAATGGATATGGAGATGTAAAAGATTGTCACTGTAGATCGCAGAGGAAAAAAGGAGAAGCGAAATGGCTGAATTAATTATTATCAGCCACTTATTCTACTTTTTAGTTACAATATTTATAAAGTAGATAGCAGTAGATAAAATACAAAGTTGCTGAAATAATGGCGTCAACTGCTGTTGTGTCTAACCATTCTTGTAATTAAATTACCTGCGAGAAGAGCCAACGTGCAGGTCTAAAATTTTTGTCATAAGATTCGTAAGATTCATTCAACATGGACCCAGCTGGTGGCGGTGATCTTCCCTCAATGGATGGCAGAATCCGGCGCCAACCTACTCGCCGGCTTGCGGACTTCTCCCCAACCAGGTATCTCCCACCATCGGGTCACCGCCCCAGCCATGACAAGTCCTAATCTCTCGACCGTTCTCCTGGCATGTATGGTAGTTGTTAGTGCATGTTAGTGTGTGTGTGTGTGTGTGTGTGTAAGGGGAGAGGATAGGACAAGGAAGAGGAAGGAAAGATCGCACGCGGTCCTTGGTCCGTTTGTTAGGGTGCTGTTCCGGCATTCGCCGTGTGTTGATCGGAGAAACCACGGAAAACTACCGATCAGAGCAGCCAACCTCTAAAATTCTTCTCCTGACGGGGACTGAATTCGACCTAGCTGTCAGTATAAGTAAAAATGACAAATATGTTGTATTTGAGTAGGTGTTTCAGGCAAAAGAAAAGACCAAGTATTTAATTCATATGCAAGTAAACATTAATTAAATTAAACAAACTGTTTAAAGTATTCCAAAGTATAAATTATGATTGATTGATTTTTCGTGTTTCCGGGCGCGCCAACTGCTTTGGTCATTAGTCCGGTAAGTCTAGTGCATGTTTTTCTCTCGGGAGACGACGGTGATCTTCCCCCGATGGATGGCGAGATCCAGCGCCCCCTAACCAGGACTCTCCCACCAGCGGGGCACCGCCCCTGTCGGGACAAGCTCTAAGCTCCCGACCGGTCTCCCGGAATATGTGGTAGTGTAATGCATGTTAGTGTAAGTGTGTGTGTGTGTGTGTGTGTGTGTGTGTAAGGGGTGAGGATAGGACAAGGAAGAGAAAGGAAAAGTCGCGCGTCGTCCGTGGCCCGTTTGTTAGGGTACTGCTCCGGAATTCGACTGGTGTTGATCGGAGAAATCACGGAAAACTACCGATCAGAGCAGCCGGCCTCCAGAATTCTCCTCCAGACAGCGACTGAATTCGACCTAGCTGGAAAGCTAGTGTCAAAGTATAAATTACGTGTCATATGATGATGTATAAAATTAATTAACGCGGTAAACGATTCTAACAGCTGTCATTTAAAAACGTAAAAGGGGTACGAAATTGAAACCACCAGCCGTTTAGGAAAAAGCGCTCCGCTAAAGACATTGTACGACGTATATCCGAAAACTGTTTACAAGGCGCGCAGCCCTCGCGTAGAAATGAGTTTTACACGAGTGATACCGATGCTGAATGGTGGAGAACCAGCTGAAGCAAACGAACGATTCTGCAAGTGCGTAGCGTATGGATTTTTGTTTTGATGGCGGTTGAAGTTGAGTGATCTCATTCCGTCCCTCGCCAAGCGGGAAGTTTGCACTGACACACGGTAACTAAATGGGAAGGCCATTAGCACCGCTACGATTCATCACGAATTAGCTTCGCTATATGGAAAGGATGTTATTTTAATACGTCACCAAATGTAAAAGTATTATTCCGAAGGACAACATGGATAAGAGCCTAAATTTATTGCTTTTTTATCCTTGAAAATAGATTTTATTTCATGGGAGCTTCTTTTTTTTCAAAATTGAAAATTTAAATAGTATATGACTCAGTGTAGGGATCACAGAATTTTGAAAATGTTCACACAATTCACTTTTCCCCATAGCACGTCATACGCAGTTTTTTAACTGTTTTTTTGACGTAAAATAAATAAATAAAGAAATGTGTACAGAACTTTCATTTCGAAAGGATGGAAGTTAAGGACAAAAAGGAAGTTAACCGTCAGCAATTGTGAGTGATAATCTGGTGTAAAATCTTGAAGATAGTTTTTGTTCTGAATGCCGAGGGAGCATTGATAAACTCCACGAAGTACGTTCTGAAATTTCACAATCTGCTATTTATGAAAATATGAGTAATCGATTGGGTTATTGAAGGCTGTGTGTAAGATGAGTCTCGAACAACCGTTACTGCAGAATACAATATCAAGAGAGAGAAATCAAAGAATACAATGAATGCAGTGATGCTATACCCATTCTTCTTCAAAATAAAATTGAAGAGTTTGCAATGACTTCGAAAATTCAAGGTGGCCATTTTGGGGGAAAGAAAAGGGGTTTAGCCCGTCGTGTTATTAATTAATTTAATGCAAAACTTTCTTTAGATAATCGTTCAATAATAGCGCAAATATACGTATTTTCTTGAGTTAAATATAAAATTGTGTAACCTTCTTTCTAGAAGGTTCCAACTTTTTATACTGAACACTCATTAAATTGAAATACATTATTTTCTCTAATCATTTTTCATCATGCAGTCTCTCACATGTTTTAAAACTGTACACGAAGTTCTAATGGCTATTCAACATACAGTACAATGGAAAGGGGTAAACATTGGACTCAAAACGTAACAGTGAAGCCCTTCGTTAGAGAAGGCAAGCCGCAAGCACACAACACGGCCCTGGGTTCAGATCCCATTTCGGTGTTTAGGGCGGAGCGTTGCCCGGCTCCAACCGCGCGCTCCCTTCCGACAGAGAGCAAGCTCTTCCTCGAAGTGGAGAGGTCACGTGTTGGGAACCGCACAAGCCTGCCTCTGTCTAGACCAGGGATGTCCAACTTGCAAGGCCTCCAGGGCCACGATTAACCCGGGAGTGCTCGTAATAGATCTGTGACGGAAGTCGCGGAAATTTTATGTTCCTGAATGATTGCGATACATTAGTCGTCTAATATTTCACTTATTCATTCATTGTTCTTTTCTGAGATCGCCTGGATTTTTATTTTTATTCTTTCGCTGCATCATTTTCTGTGAGCATGTTCAAACTTGATCGCTGCGCTGCGCGTTATGTGTCATATACGTTGTCATATCGTCTGTCATATACAATTAGAAAAAAAGACAAAAATTTCCGAAATATTTCTGTGAAGAAGTAAATAATATGTTTATTTAGAACATGCCAAAAGAATTTGAGTAAAATGTATTTAATATAATTTATTAGAATAATAAGATGTTTAATGATTTTTGCCTTTCTCAACACAGCTATTTAAACAAGAATTCTGCAGTGTAAGATTCATTAACAATTGCATTGAGGGACATGCACCAACTGAATAAAATATGTATTTCAGTATATGGACCTTAAGATGATTCGCATTTACAAGAAGTTGTAGCTATATCTGAGAGATGTATTGCAGACCATGGCGTGAGTCTACCTATTGCGGGCACTCCCGGGTTAATACCTTTATTATGGCTGAGGGCCGTATCTTCATTACCCGGGCGAATCACATCTGACCTGAACACCGTATTGTTCATCTCGGCAGATTGCCCAGCTGTTATGAAACGGGGGGGGGGGAGGCAAGAGGAGGTAACGTGACAGGAGGTAGCGTGACATCAGGCTGCACCATGCACAACACAGTGAATCTCATTGGAATTATTTCTGATTTCTGAATTTACTAGAAAAAACATCTTAAATCTACACTTAACATATTATTACATTAACACATTGACTGCCATGAGGGTCACGGGTGGGCCACAAGCGGTTTGACCTTGGCGCCGTGAGGGCCACTGGTGGACCCCAGCAATACTCCCGGGGAAGGCCATGAGGAGCATGGGTGGGCCACACGCGGTTTCACTATGACGCCGTGAGGGCCATTGGTGGGCCCCAGCAATACTCCTGGTGAGGGCCATGAGGGTCACGGGTGGGCCACACGCAGTTTCCCTATGGCGCCGTGAGGGCCACTTGTGGGTCCCAGCAATACTCTCCGTGAGGGCCATGAGGATCACGGTTGGGCCTCACGCTGGTGTTTATTTCAAGATGTCTTCCCAAGCGGGCTTCAAATTGACTTAATTTCAACTTTCTCCAATAGAACGAAGAACAGTTTATTACAAAATGCTCTTAGCGTTCTAAATTAACGCTTGTAGCAACGTTATTGTATGGAATAGGATTTTTTCATGTATTTTGTTTTATATTGTTTCTTCAATAGTTTTTTCTTGATCCAAATATTCAATATTTATTTATTTGTTTTTCCATTAAAATATCCTGGATATCATTGAATTTGGATAAGTACTCACTCTTCCAAACATTGTGGCCCACTCATGTAAATATGTATGTGCGGCCCCACAAGGGTTACCGGTGTCCCTCATGTGTGAATCACATATGATATTTAATTTAATATTTAAAACTATTTTTAGAAACGTGTGAAAATGATTTCACCAATAAAGTAAAAAAATATGTGGCCCCAGATACCATATTCTGCTTTAACATATGGATCCCAGATGTTATCATTATTGTGCCTTTGGCAGTCAATGTGTTAAGGGTTGTTGACCCCGGAAGGCCGCGTGTGCTAAAGGGGCAATGTTCTCTCCGGACATGGATGCATGGGGTATTCACGTTTGACTGATAACTAGGGGGCGGATTTTGATCACCTAAAACATCGCCAAAAATGATCAATAAAATGCTCTTAAAATTATTTAAAAACGCCCTAAAAGCAAAGAAAAATTACGTAAAAATTCAAAACCAGTTCAAATAAACAACTTAAGCTGTTTGATATGTTACTGATGTAGGCTGCTTCTATTCGTTCAAGTGAACTCAGCTTTTACACTTTTGGTTTGGACTGTTCTTTACCAGTAAATCGCTCTCTTTAGTTATCCCGAAATCGGCTGAACCGCCAATGACGCTGTCAGGCGTCATGAAACCTTAGATTACATACTCAGAATGGTAGTCATTCCAACTTCTGAGCAAAGAAATCGAGTAGGCAACCAGGTATAGGTACTCAGGAATTCTGTGGAGTACATTTGTTTCATCTCGTAAATATTATTTGAAGAAAGTACCATTAAAATAACATTATAATCGATGAAATCAGCATAAAATGCATTAAAAATGACGGAAAATGTTAAAAAGTGACTTATTAGCCGAAATCGATAGAAATGTTTTAAAAAATCACGTATAAAAATGGGTCATTTCCTTTTGTTATAACATAAAATAAATTTCTATGTTAAACGGCATTGTTATAAAGCGAAAAGAAAAAAATACATTTCATTAAAATTCGCCCCCCATTAATAACCTTTCGCGAGCCACTATAAATGGCACCGCAGGCGGTCAGTTGGACACCCTCGGTCTAGACCACGCGGCGTTTCGAAACACGAACAGTCAGATCGACTGCGCTCCAGCCGCAATTCGAGGAACGCGCCGGACGAGATAGCTCAGTGGCAGTATAACTGCTGTCTCGTCTTGTGTGCGCCTGTTTCACAGACCGGGATCCTAAGGGACAGTCTCGGCCAGGATGGATTTTCGAAACGAGCTACGTAGGTCGAATTTAAGCATGGTCTGGAGGAGATTTCTAGCAGTCGGCTGCTCCGATCGGCGGTTTTCTGCTGTTACTTTAGGCGAATGGCGAAGCAGTACTTTGACGAAAAGGTCATTGCCCGCACGGGATCTTCACCCTCCGCTTTCATTACACACTAACAATTACATACATGTCAGAGGAACAGTCAGAAGCTTAAAACGTGTCCTAGCTAGGGCAAGGGAAAACCCGCCCTGGGGGGATTTTTCCCTTATCAGCTGAAGGAGGGTAATTAAAGGAAAAACCCGCAAGTCAATGTGTTGGTCGACGCCGGACCTAGGATACTTTAGATTGATGATGATAGTAGCTCTTCCGGAAACACCAATCAATCAAAGAACGCAGACTATAGTTCAACTGTTTACACGAAAGGACAGAGTCAAGATCCAAGGTACTTCGCTAACTACAAGAAATGTAGACTAGATTTCTGTGCGCGCTTCAATTCGACTTACGCTGAATTCTGGTAAACGCCTGAAAATTATGGCTTGGTCTCGAATGGATATATAAATCAGAAAAACTCACAAACCAATTTTTTTGCAATATCGACTACGAGAATTCTATGTTTGCGTGAGAGTAAGATCAGTATACATTTTTTATCAATGTAATGGCAGAAGTTTGCTCGGGGTAACTTTCTCTTTGGTCTTAAAAAGACAATAAATTTGCACTTAAACAAGACGGTAACATAAAAAATTACCAATATTGTCCAATTTCCTCCTGCCTTCAAGTTAGAATTTCTGAAATTGTTGAACATCCGGTATCACAGCCCATGACCGATTTATGTCTCAATATTTTTCGTTTCCCCGCAAACTTGGATTTCTAATGTTAAGTAGCTCGAGCTGATGGTCGTTATTTCGAACAATGGCGCAAAAAAGTACAGTTTTTAGAAAAATGTGATGAATAAGTGTCAATAAATTTGAATGAATATTAACCACTAATCACAACATATCCTTTAAAATATTCATTCAGTACTAATACTTCTGAAAAGGTAAGTACAATAATTCTGGCAATTATATACGTACATTAAAATAGTTCTATCAATCTTTGTGTGGTAGTGTATGTTTGGTAGTGTAGCGCATGTTAGTGTAAGGGGCGAGGATAGGACAAGTAAAAGGAAGGAAAGATCGCGCGCGGTCCGTAGCCCGTTTGTTAGGGTACTGCTCCGGCATTTGTCTGGTGTTGATCGGAGAAACCACGGAAAACTATCAATCAGAACAGCCGGCGTCTAGAATTCTCTTCCAGACAGTGTTTGAATTCGACCTAGCTGACAAGCAAGTGACGGTTAAGAGACTATTGGAATGAGAGAGACGAAAGACGGGAAAACTCAAAGAAAATACTCCAAGTGTTCACTTTCTCCTCCACTAAAACTACAAGTATTCAATGGGGATAGGTTTAAAAAGAGAGATTGGAAACTGAAATATTTATGTGTAATAATGGAGTTTTTTCATATAACTGAAACGAAATGAATGAAAAATGTCGAGAGAGGTTAATGAAAACATTTCAAATGCTTACTGTAAAATAGATATCACTTCATAAATTTAATAAATTTATTGAATGTTTGTACGCTGACCCCATTACTCGTAACTCAATACTGGTGACAAGTTTCGAAGAATGAATAAAGTACTGATAGGTGAAATGTGTCCTGCCAACTTCATCACTTTCATTTAATTTATATTTGTCAAATTAATGAACATTAAAAATAAATACAAAAATTATCGCTAGTAGTTTGTTTTATTCCCAATTCATCAGATATATCAATTGCATAATCGAAATAACAGACTAAAAATATGAGCACAAATGTGATTTGCTTACAAATATTTCATCTTACAGGGAGAGCACAGCAATCCGTCGATCCATTCAGTACTCAAAGTAATATTTTCTAATTGTATGGTTCGAGTAGTAAAGGTGCCTTTTTATTTTGTGAGTATAGAAAATTGAGACACGAGGCTCATAGGCCGAGTGGCGCAAACCTATGAGCAAAATAAAATCACTTTTACAGTGTGTGCCATCAAACAGAGTGTAGACAGCCTTACGATCTTTCATTTTATTGTAATTTAAATATACAAATCACTTAATTAGGTACTGCGTTACGGTAAGCTCAATAGTAGCTGATAAGAAGGAAGTATTTTGTTTTCTTTCTTGCATTAACAATTTTATGTGAACTATATATCTGAAACTATATAACTTAACTATATATCTGAAAATTTAAGTATCGTCTCACTTTTAGCACTAGTGCTAAAAATGTGAACTTTCAGCACACTGTACATGCCCTAAAAGTAGCCGCTCCTATTTGCGACTGCATAGAAATAATTATAATATTTAACCAGTTCATTACTAGGTGTTTATGAATCTGAAACCAAAAACATCAGAATACAATTAATACGGTTCTTATACCTTTTTGGATTGTTTAGGTTCCCGTGAGGGACCTTTACATACATTATGCTCGCTCACAAAGCAACAAATAATAATACTTTTTAAATTATATTTATTAAATATATAAAAACGGAAAAATCAATAAATAAATGAATTTGTCAAGTAAAAAAAATTGTACAGTCGTGTAATCTAGAATAATTAACTCGATACATAAAGTTGTGGAATGAATACGCAAATTGCAATTTTGGAATATTCCCATGAATGGAATGTTTGTATTAGTCACCGTTTACTTTCATATAACGTATGACATTTTCTTGCAAACATATAGTTGTTAGTTTAGTATAAGTAGGTGTAGAAAACTCACTGACTAAATCCTGGAAATGGGTTTTTTGATGCAAGAGAATCTTATAAATAGTTTACGGCAATAGACGCACTCTTCCTTCCGCTAAGTTTTATCAAGTTCATTGTTCGCCGCTGGTTGTTCAAGTTCATTCTTCGGAATTATATTAAAGAATTGCTTCATTTACGCCATTCATTCAGTTATTTTGTATCCAACTCACGAATACACCATACTCCTTTTCATACACATTGTATATCATTTTTAAAACGGTACATTTCGAATACTCAATAGAACATCACCATATTCATGTATCAAAATATATACTTCGATTCATGCTTTTTACAAATCGATAATTA
Organism: Teleogryllus occipitalis; assembly: GCA_011170035.1. Taxonomy (NCBI): domain Eukaryota; kingdom Metazoa; phylum Arthropoda; class Insecta; order Orthoptera; family Gryllidae; genus Teleogryllus; species Teleogryllus occipitalis. Next base: position 37,589 of record BLKR01006597.1, on the reverse strand, counting down.
AAGAAACGATTGCTAATAAATATACACAAAGAAATAATGCAAAAATATATTAATATCCCAAACTATGTTAATATTGAAAAAAACAGCATTTTTCTCACAGATTTGCTATTCGTACAGTTGAATTATTTTGGAACTTTAATAGGGGCAGCATTGAGTCGCTTTGCATATGATTTCTAGTGAATACGTAGGATTAGAGGCTTTACTTCGCATCACTTGACATCAAATTGAACAAGCAGAAGAAGGTGAATACGGATGTAAAAGAAGAGACTGAGTATTTCGAAGCAATTCTTGCCAAAAATAGGGATAGCGGTGAACGAAAGTCACTCCTTTGTCAAAAACAGAAGGTCCAACATTTAATATACCGTACCTCTGAATCCAAACCAACTGAGGTTAAGTAAACGCCAAAAAATTTTTATCATGAAAAGTAGTGCAAGAAACCCCTCTATTAAGTTTCCTTTACTTACTCGTATATTGTTAGGTGAAAAATGTTCCGACGAAGTTGAGCTCTCAGACATTTGTCGCGTGTTGTGGAAGTATGGGCATCATAGTCGAACTGAGTTCGAAGAAGCCACTTGGAAGAAGCGAAAATCGTAAGAAGAAACTCACTTTTGTGAAAGAGTGGGTCAATAAAAGTCAAGAAATTTGGGACTGTATAACATGGTCCGACGTTACTAAAATAAACTTATTCAGACTGAATGTTATATGCCCGGTCTGGAAGGGAGTAAAAACAGTCAATCATAACATGAACACAAAACCAACTGTAAAGTACAATGGTCGTTCAACTCTTTTATGAGGCTGGATGTCAGCCAAACGTGTCATAAGATCAATTTCATTGATGGAATAATGAAGCCAATTGCATATTTCGATATACTAAAACAATGTAGAACAAAGTGCCCCAGAAAATTGACATTCTGTCCATATGAAGACATAAAACCTCTCGTGACAGGACCTCGGGGTTGGAAATCGTCCTCGGGTCCAAAAAATCTACTTAAGGCCCTAGATGCACAAATAACTATTATAAACAGCAGAATTTTTCAAAATATTACCTTCAGATAATCTTAAAATATTACTTAAGGAAAAAATACAATTCTCTTGTAAAACACAATCAAGTTGTCTTACACGGGGAAAGAATATCAAATCACAATGGTCAACATGATACATAACTCGGTTCTTTCATATTATATTACTACCTGAGATAATAATTACCTATCGAAACTAACGAAATTTATTTTCTTTTGTCCGCATAATGCTATTGAAAACCAGATTAGTTAATTCAATGAAATTCCAAATAAAATGATGAATGATTACTTGTTATACAGTTCCGGGAGGAAATGAACTGTTGAAATTAAAAAGTGACCTTTTCTTAATGTCGCATTTTAAAGCATCCATAGCCCACATGGTATTTGAGTGAATATGCATTTATTGAATTGTAGAATATATTTCAGTTGAAGCATTTAGTACGCATTAAATCTCTACAACAAGCTGGCATTTATTTTGGTCCATTTGAGCGGCCAAAACACGCAGCAAGTTTGCGTTTCGAAACTCAACACACACACACACACACACACACACACACACACACACACACACACACACACACACACACACACATACACACACACACAGAGTCGTCTACGTAACGCGATCAGATAAGACTTCTGGCCTTACAATGAGACTCCGAGGCCAAAGCTTATCTCTTGACTTCACAAATGCACACCTTGTTCCGCTAATGTCGAGATTGCATACATGACATTAGCCTCATATTATTACGACAAAGAACATTCACCCTCAGTTTACGAAGCCCTAGTTAACATTCAATAGACTACTCAACACGCGAGTTCCAAATTATGTGAGAAACTCGCAATTGTTCAGTCGTGTAATCTACAGTAGAACAATATTGAATAGGAGAATAAAAGCAATCAAATATTCACAGTAGTATTGTGTCATTCAGGACACAAACAGCCATTGAGGCGAAATGGTGAGGTGATTATATCCATGGGGGAACGGTCAGTGAATACTGGATAATTGGATCCCTAAATAAGCGACTTCTCGAACAAAGATTGCAAATATTCTTTTGAGGGTAAATTAAGTCAAATGTCCTTTTTAATTGTACAGAGCGAGAATCAAAGAGTGATGCATTTTTTTACATTATATCGAGTAAAGTGGATCCTTCCTTTGTCTTTTATTAAAATTTAAGATAATGTTGAAATTAGTTCTAGAAAATTAAAATAATAGTTTATTTTATCTCATAAAGGTGCCCGATAGATCTGCTACATTGATACTGCAATTCATCATCGTAAGGGAGAGTGAAAGGGAGAATGAATATTTCTAAACATCAATCAATGCTTATGATTCATGGATCTATCATTATGTGAAGCCAAACCTTGCCTAAGTAGCTGAGACGTCATCAAGCTGCTAGAAATCAGAAAGTTCAATTAGGATGATGAGCAATGTAAAACAATTAGTATAAAAAATGTATCCGTCTAATATATTTAGAAATTATGACATCAACAGCAACTAGAGACCGCTGGCGGCTTTATAATTAAATACGATCGTTCAAAAATCTCTAGAACAATTAGCTTCGAGTGTTGAAACTTTGATGTGTTTCGACAGCTTTAGTGTTCCTTTGACGTTTTCGTTCCCGGCTACATTCGAACAATCATTACTATTATCGTTTTCCTTTTAATGTAATGATATTTGATGGAAGTATCACATCAACCATGTTTTATATTGTTTGTGTACAATTACTGACAGGAAATACGTAGCGGAATTGGGCAAATGTTGACGGTAGAAAGGAAAAAGTGCCACTGGAAAGAAAACTAGAAAAATATTAACAGATGTGTCTTACGATTCGGATGAAGGGAGTTTTGCATAAAGAATAGGAAAAGAAAGAGGAAGGAAAGATCGCGTGCGGTCCGTGGTCCGATTGTTAAGGTACTGCTCTGGCATTCGCTTGGTGTTGATCGGAGAAACCACGGAAAACCACCGATCAGAGCAGCCGGCCGGTAGAATTCTCCTCCAGACAGCGACTGAATTCGATCTAACTGGAAAGCTAGTGTCGAAAATCCTGCCACCGTCAGGACTCCAACCTAGAACCTCCCGGTCAGAGGCGCTGCAGTGACATCAGTTGGTGCACTGAGCTACCACTCCCGATCTGCCCTTCGTGCTGGGGTCAACGCGAAAGTAGTCACGTGACTGAACGTGCCCGAGCACGCAGCGCTGGGAGAGGGAGGGCCAGATTTCGCTAACGAGACCGCAGCAGGAACCCCCTGGAGTTCAATCTCGTCCGCGCGCGACGTGAAAAAGTGTGTGCAATTGCTCGCAGTCAGCTTGTTTTTTTGTGGGCGCCGTACGAAGAGCGGGTTGACCACGGGCCCGTCGGTGAACGCCTACAGAGCCGAAAAGCCGAAAGGCCTCGAGCTGAACCGCCTAAGCAATGGATTATTAGGAAACTTCGCTGCACATGACGTCACATTTTAAAATAAGTATTTCTTCGAGAACTGAGAAACTCACAATAAATGCAAGACCGTAGCAATTTAGATAATCTTCTGTTTTCGTAGCATTGGCTATAAGTTTTCACGATTGTACGAATACATCACACAGCTGGTTCACAAAATTTCACAGCAGGACTTATCGTTGTGGTGGTTGATGGCCATAATAAACTCATACGAGTGTTTTTTACATATTTTTATTATACTTACAATATTTATAAGTAAATAAATATAAATGTTTTATAAATATTGCCAGTAAGTTTCAGTCTTATGGCCGTACACAGTTCTACTTGTTACAATATGTAATGTGTGACGGCAATTAGGACAAAGAAATCTAATTTCTTACTGATATGAAGGCACGTGTTTGTGTCTACGATCTTCACTTCCTAACAGGGCCGTTCTCAAAGCATTTTATAAAAGATAAATTTATTCGCTACACATTACATCAATTGGACGATTTGACTTGATAAAAAACATTCAAATTAAAAGTGTAGAGACCGCTTTGCGCTAAGGATGGATTAATGGACTTATTTTATTTTGGTTGTTCGCGCTTGTCAGTTTGTAACCCTTTTTGATGGCTCAATTTAAACAGTTCACGGATTTCTGGTTACCAGGCTTGCATCTCGTTTCAATTGAATGTAGACGTGATTGCACAAAACACGTTTATTCATTACCACATAAGTCACTGGCACAAATACGTAAATGTATGTACAATGTTGATCATTTAGTTACACTTGAAACATCATACACTGTTGTACCTCGGCATGAGATTGACAATGTTAACATTAGAATCCACACACTTCAAAGAATTGAACTAACTCGCGATTGACAATAATGTATTATGTCCGCGTGTTCGGATTGCACTCATTGTGAGAAAATAATGTTCGGCGTGATCATCAAACAAAACTGAGGCTGAATGCTTCATTGAAAGAGATTTTACGTGTTAAAAAGGTATATTTCCACACGGAGATCAAAGTAGCGAGCACACGCGTGCGCACATATGCTGTATTCGACCTGAACTGAATTTTGTTCTGACGGCAATTACGCCGCAGAACTTCTACGCACAAGACGCGTGGAGAGGGTTGGCGGATTAGCCTATCCCAGATGAGTATTAATGTTTGTCCTAGAAGGTTCGGGCTGCTAATATCGGTTGCAACCATTGCGAGCGTGGCGTGACCAGACCCGCTAAATATTCTTCGAAAAGCAGTGACGCGGCGTCGCTCTGAAAAGCAGGGAGCGCCCGCACACATCCATTGCACGTCTTGTTATCTCGGAGGGAGCACAATCCAGAAAATATTCTCCCCGAGCGAAGTATATGAAGTAAGATGTGCGCTTGTAATTTTCTACTTTGCATGTAAGCCCGAACAAAACCAGAATACTTACTCAGTTAACACATTTCAAATCCATTAGCATGAATTCATCATTCAACGGGGTAGTAGAGGAGGTGAAGATCCGTGACGGTAGAGCGACAGTGCCGAGTGAGGGGCAGTGACCGAAGAGTCGGGGATGATTGAGCTGCTGGTGAATGCAAAAGAGTTAGGGGTAGGCTCGAACACTGATGTGGAGGTTCTGGCGGAGAAAGCAGGGGTTCCGAGGAAAGACAAGGTGGCGGTAATAGCGGAGGAGGTTAGGTTGCCGAGAGAGACAGCATTCGCAGAGATGGCGTGCGAGGCGGAGGTCGTGAAAGATGGAAGTGGCCATGATGGTGGAAGAAGTCGGGAGAACGGGAGAGATAGCGTGGTGGCGAAGATGGTGGAGCAAGAGAAATGAAGTTGGTGTTGATGTTGGAGGCGTCTGAGAGAGCAGTGATGGTGGAGAACACAAGCGGGACGCGAGAGTTGAAGATGGCGATAGTGGCTGGAGAGGCGGTGTTGGGAAGAGTGACAAAGGTGTCGGTAATGGCGGAGGAGGCGGGGGCGTAAAAGAGTTGGTGATCGTAGAAGTGGCAGGTGTCTTGAGTGAGACTGAGATAGCGGAAATGATGAAGGAAGGTGTGGCGAGAATGACAGGACTCTGTTGATAGTAGAGGACGTATCTGTTAAGAAACGGAGTGGGTGGAGGTTGATGGGTGGATGTTGATTTGTGCCCCCGGACACATCAACTACTATGGACATTAGTCACGTCAGAGAAGTGAACGTTTTTGTGTCTGGGGATGGCGCTGTTCTCTCCCCCCCCCCCGGGCAGTTAGAATCGGCACAGATCTGTAAGTCGGCTTGCCGGGTATTTCCACCTTGCGGAACACCGCCCCAAACGGGACCAAGTCTAAAAACTCCGGAGATTGAGTGTAGTTTATGAGCGTGTGTAAGGCGAGAGGATAGGACCAGAATACGAAGGAAAGATTACGGACGGTCCGTGGCTAGTTTGTTGGCGTGAAGCTCCTCCATTCACCCGGTAACACTCCGATAAACCCGAACCAGAGCAACCGACACTACAATTCACCTGCCGACAGCGACCGAGAGTGTCATCTGAATTAGACCAAGCTAATGCGTCGACCATCCTTCTCGGTCCAAACTCCCGGTCAGAGCTGCTGTGGACGCGTCGGCAACGCTGCCTCTGAGCCAACTCGGAGGGTGCTGGTGGGGGCGGGGCGCAGGTGCGGCGCGGTGAGCGCCTGCAGCGTGTGCGCTGCGCCCGTGCGGCCCGCGGCGGCGGTCAACCGCCCGTTACCGTAAACAGTGGCGCGGGCGCGGGCGCTGGGGGCGCAGTCGCGCGGACAGCGTCACCTGCGCGCATCCCCATCCCCACACACGACGAGCCCCGCCCCCGCGGTACGCGCAGCCCCGCCCAGGCGGCGCTACGCGACGCCGTTGCAGGAGCTCGCGGTGGTGGTGATGGGGGTGGTGGTGGTGGTGATGGTGGAGGTGGCGGTGGGGTTGAGGGCGGCGGTGGTGGTGGAGGCGGCGGTGGTGGTAGAGACGGCAGTAGGGGTGGTCAGGTTTTGGTGGAGGCGGCGGTGGTGGCTATGTTGGTAGTGGCGCTGGTGGCGGTAGTGGTGGCGGGGCGGGCGGTGGTGACGGTGAGATCGGTGGTGGGGACGGTGGTGGTGGTGGTGGTGGCGGCGGCGGTGTCAACAATGGAGGCGATGGTGACGGTGACAGCGTCGGTGGTGGCGATGTGGGCGATGGTAGTGATAGTGGTGATGGTGATGGTGACGGAAGAGGTGGCGGAGAATGTGACGGCGGGTATGAAGGTGGTGATGGGGGCGATGGTGGTAATGGTACTGGGGGTTGTGGGGGTGGGGCGGTGGTGATGGAGGTGGCGGTGGCAGTGATGGCAGTGGCGGAGGTGGCAGTGGTGGTGATTGTGTGGGGAATAGTGGTGGCAACCGTGAAGGTCATGGTGGTGGTGACATCGCCGGTGGTGGCGATGGTGACGATTGTGACGATGGTGACGATGGTGACGATGGTGACGATGGTGGCGAGGGTGACGATGATGGCGATGGTGGCGATTGTGACTAGTGGTGGTGTGTCGGTGGGGAGGTACTAGTGGCGGCGGCGCCGATGGAGGTGGTGGTGGTGGCGATTTACTGTCGGTTCATCGCACGCGTTGCTCGCTGGGAACGCGCCCACTACTGCACTCAACAAAACCTTCTATCAGCTTTGTTTCACTGAATTTCTCAGTTAATATGTAATTAAGCAATATGTAATTCAACATGCAGTTACTAAATTTAATTAGTTGTTAATTGTAGATTCTGAATTTCCTAGATTTACCAGAAATAATTTTGCAATGATCTAGTAGTCACTTTCCTTCGAGAGACCCCTGTCTTTGTTCTACTTTATAGTAATATTTTTGCTTAATTTCTAGAAATTTTGCAAAAATTTGCTATTTGCAGACAATTAAAATTTGTCTAAAATTTTTCTATAAATGATGTTTTGCTCTTTTCCCGCTTCACAGAGTTAGTTATTTTATTCTCATTAGCATTATCTATTTTGCTCTATCGTGCTCATTTCAAATAATTATTTTCGTTTTATATCAAGCTCAATAACTTTAATTTCTACCTATTTTACTTTTACCTTAAACGTTCGTAAGTACCATCCCATATCCCGTTTTCTACTAATAGTCAGAAAGGATTAAACAACTTTCACAGTTTATTTCTATTTTTATTTTCTCCGTTATTTCGGAATCCCCCTTTTTATTTCCACATCACCTCAACCCAGCTGGTTTTACCTCCTACAAATTTACATACTGCATTCAGCATGCTCCATCCTCCCGTGTATTTCAACCACTCCGTACTCCGTTCCACTGCCCCAGTTTTGCAGCCCTGGCCGTCGCAACCCGGCTCTGTCGTAACCTGCCCGCCCCGCAGCCTCCGCCGGCCGTGGATTTACGCGCGGCCGTTAGCAAAGCGACACGGCACCGCCTCGCGACCTGCGCCGCTCGCCGGCAAGACGCGCCACCTCCATAACCAGATAAATTCTCGCAACTGCTGCCGAAATGCGGCAACAGCGGTCGCAAAGTGTTTACGGCTATGCTCGCCCCCTTGTCGCGGATCTGCTCGACTGAATTAGAGCAACGTGCAAACGGGTGCATTTGCATGATAGAGGAAAGTGGATTGCTGCTTTCGGTTGATACGTCTGTTTTTGGGACACACGATTTAATAACAGGAAATTCATATTTAGTGTATTGAATCATTGAATGATGAATCATTGAATCATGTATATTGAATCATTGTAAAGGTGGAATTATTTCAGGCCTATTTTCGAGGTACATTTTAAGCATTTTGACTTAGCAGTTTCAAGTTTTTGATTTCCTAGTTTTTCTAATTTTTGCAAATCAAACTAGAACTCTGAGATTGTTCTAATTATCATGAAAACTAACAAATGATTACACAGACCCTTCTTTATTCATCCATACTTTGTTATTATGTTTCTTCGTTATGTTACACGAAGAAACATAATAACAAAGTATTACAAAGTATAACAAAGTTCGATGACACTTTATTGTCAAAGTCATAATTGAATCAAATGAAATCTCCATTTCTTCAAATGAGCATTTTTTTATTGAGCACTGAGTCAGTTTCAGAAATTGAGGAGTGAAAACTTTTACTACGTGTTTATGAACACACTCAAAGAGTAGTTTTAAAGAATAATTAATTTCACATCAGTATTATTCTTTTACATTCCATTACTTTTTCTGTAAGTGTGTGACGATACGTCCATGGAGCTCAGGTTTGGGCCATTCTTGTGTCGCGGACTCCAGTACACTTCCCCCGGAGGGGGAGAAGACAGTTGTACTGTTCTCAGGATCTGGTGGAGGTTGGAAACAGCCACCCGACTGAGCCTTTCTGGACGTTACTCACGTCGATAGTGCCATGGTGGGTGCAGTGAGTTGATGTTAAGTTCCTGGTCGCATAGTGTAACGTTTCAACTTCGCTGGCAGGTTTGCCACAAGGTTAACTTAAATTTATAAACAAATATTGTAAACTGACTTTTGAGTGTTAAATGTTACGATAGTAACAGGAAGTGTTGACAATTTAATTTTGAAGGCTGTTGATTCAGATTGAGAGACACAAAAGGAAAGAATGTTGATACAGAAATTGAAATATGATTTGTATGCATCCTTTGAAGGTGAAATAAATTGTTTTTAAAAAAAGAACTATCTCATGTGTTACATGAAGAGTGAAAGACGTCACTAAAGATATTTGAATTAGTGACGATACAACATAAAACAATGATGTTGTATGGATGTATAAATTTGTAACGGCAAATTAATAAGGCAAGGTAACTTGGACGTTACAAAACTGGTGGCAGCGGTGGGATGACGTGGAAATTGTTAAAAGAATTGGTTGCAACAACGTGGTGAGACGACGTGGAAATTATTAGAAGAAAAAGGTTGCAATAACGTGGTGGAACAACGTGGTGTGCCTGGATTTGTAGTTCGCAGAAAAAGGTGTTCAAAGAGTCAGAGTCATCAGTCTGAACTGTGGGTGGTTGCTGTGGTCGGTAATCAAGACGTATTAATTGCAGTGGTGGTTCTGCGTGGAGTGAAAATTTATACAAAGGAGAACTGTGGAATGTTTTAACCATGTCTGGAGATTTTGAAGGAGCCTAGAAACTGTCAGATTGAAACGTGAGTGACAGCTGATGTGTCTGTGAAACGGGTATTCAGATAGATTAATTTAAGAGTGTTTCCTTGTCGAACTGGTCAAACAAAGATAATGGCTTTTTTAAATAAATGTAAGAAAAGTCAATTAATCAGTCTAGCTAGGGAATTGAACTGCGAGGTTTCGGAGAAAGAAACTGTTAAGAATATTATAAAAAAAATATCTGAAACAGAGGATTATGATGAAAATATAGTAAAAGAGATTTTAGAAACAGGTTGGAGGAGGAGGATAGATTAAAAAAAGAGGAACAAGAAAGGGAGGATATATTAAAAAAAGAGGAACAAGAAAGGGAGGATAGGATACGAAGGGAGAAACACGAAATTGAACTGGCAAAAATTGAGTTGGAAAAATGTAAGGTGATGTCGAGAAATACTTCTGAAACAAATAATATAAATAATGAAGGTCAATTAACTCAGGGATTACAAAGTAAAATTTCCTTGAAACTCACACAGTGCATGAAACATTTTCAATCAAATGAAAATGATATTTCTTTATACCTTCAACAATTTGAAAATTTTGCTTCTGATGATGACATTTCTAAAGACCAATGGGGACCTTTGTTAATGACACATTTGCCAGGACATGATGCTGAATATATAACGAGAGAAATGGTAGGGGAAGTAAAAGATTATGATGAAATAGTGAAAATATTATTAAGTACAAAGTAACCGCAGAAAAATTACGACAGAGATTCTTTTCGATCAGAAAAACACCAGATAAAACCTGGAAAGATATTGCTTATGAGCTAAAAATAAGTCTTAATGGTTGGTTAGAAGGCGTAAATGTATATTCATTTGAGGAAATAAAGGAATTACTAATAACGGAACAAATAAAACGATGCGTTCCGTTTGTAGTTAAAGAGCATCTAGTTAGCAAATGGACTAAATATACAAAACCTAGAGACATAGTTGAAGAATTAGAAAATTATGACATTACTAGAGAAAATTTTAAATTGAAAACTTGTGGTCAATATTTACTAGAACAAAAAAATAAGTTTTATAAATCAGCTGATGCTACCAAATGTTATGAGAAATCCAAAATTCAAAAAGAAAGTAATAAAAAAATTGATACAAAACAGGAAAGTGAGGAAGGATTCGAAGAAAGGAAAGAAGTACATTGTTATTTTTGTAACGGTATAGGACATATAAAACCATTTTGCCCAAAATTAAAAGAAAAAACGGTTGAAAAGAGTATAGGATCTGAGCATGTTAATTGTTTAAAAACTTCCAGTAAAGATTTATTAGCACCTTATACGTTCGAAGCTTATATAAATGGAAAAAAATTGAAAAGTTTGCGCGATTTCGGTGCTTCTATAGATTTAATAGAAAAAAAATATGTTAGACAAGAACATTACATTGGAGAAAGTGTCTGGGTATGTACTCCCTTAACAGAAAATCCCATATGTTTGCCTGTGGCAGAAGTAGAAATCTGTGGCCAATTTGGAAAGGTTCATGGAAAAGCGGTAGTAGTTTCAGATAAGTTAGACAGAGATGAGTATATATTAGGAAATAAAACTGCAAAATTGATAAAAGAATTGGAAGATGCAGAAAACAATAATAAACTGCATTGGGTTTGTGAGGCAAGAGATGAGTATAAATTCAAGATTGTTCAGTTAGAAAGTGAAATGAAGAAACTTCAAAAAGAAAATGAAACATTGAGGAGTCTTCCGAAGTCACCAAAATCTAGTGAAGTGAAAGCTTTAGAATTGCTTGTTGCCAGTCATGAAGATCAGCTAAAAAAATATGAAGAAAAATTTAAGAATCAAGAAGAAGCTAGCAAATTGTTTGAGGATGAATTATGTCATTTGAAGGCAACATCGATATGCAGTAATCAAGATGCAATGGAAAAAGAGATCAGAATTTTACAGGCTGAAGTTAAAGAAACTGCTAAAGGAAGAAAAGAATTCATGGATAAAATGGAAAAAATTTCAAAAGAATTACAAGAATCAAAAGAAGCTCTGAATCTGGCAGAAATGGCTCTCTCCGAAGAGCAAAATAATACAAAAGCTATGAGGAGAATTTGTGAAATGAAAAAAAATGAACTTCAATTAAAAGTAGAGCAAATGGAGGAAGAAATGAGAAGACTCGTGGATAGTTGTGACAAACTTGAGAAAGAAAACAGAGACCTAAAACTACTGAAAATGGAGCTTGAAGAAGCGGTAAAAGTTAAGGTAGAGCAAATGGAGGATTTCAAAGCTAGAAGAAATGCCCAATTTGAGACGTATGAAAACTTACTTAAAAATGAAAGAGATCTACGAGAACGAGAACAAAGGGAAATTCATCAGATGCAAAATATCATGCGAGCACAGACTCCCAAAAAGAAAGAGCAATTGGCAAATATTGCCAAACTCAAAGAAGAGTTGAAAGAAGAATACATAAAAATAGCGAAACTTAAAAAGGAAAAGAAATCAGATCATAATCTTCTCAAATATATTAAAGAAAAAACAAATGCAAATTGTAAAATTTTAAGATGGAGTTTGATATTGCAAGCATATAATTTTCAGATTCAGCATAGACATGGTAAGGCACATGGAAATGCCGATTGTTTAAGTAGAGGTTTTGCAATTTCATTTCCGGACTAATCTAGTTGTCATAAAATAAGAGTTGTTATTGTATATAAATTTTTAAACTTGATTATAATATTTACAAATTTTGGCACCAAGGTGACCAAAATTCTTGAAAGAGGGGAGGTGTCTGTAACGTTTCAACTTCGCTGGCAGGTTTGCCACAAGGTTAACTTAAATTTATAAACAAATATTGTAAACTGACTTTTGAGTGTTAAATGTTACGATAGTAACAGGAAGTGTTGACAATTTAATTTTGAAGGCTGTTGATTCAGATTGAGAGACACAAAAGGAAAGAATGTTGATACAGAAATTGAAATAAGATTTGTATGCATCCTTTGAAGGTTAAATAAATTGTTTTTAAAAAAAGAACTATCTCATGTGTTACATGAAGAGTGGAAGACGTCACTAAAGATATTTGAATTAGTGACGATACAACATAAAACAATGATGTTGTATGGATGTATAAATTTGTAACGGCAAATTAATAAGGCAAGGTAACTTGGACGTTACAATAGGAATACCCTCGAGCTTCCCCAGTTGGATCCCTACCCGCCAACCGCATGCAAGAATTGCTGCAAGGCCTCGGCTACAAATCACATACAGAAGCCACAGCAATGACATGCAGACACTCCGCTAATTTGGTAACCCTGATTTTCGGCGAAACTCTCGTCGTGAATGCTGTGTGCGTAGTCAGGAGATGAGTTGGAGGCTCTGAGCCACCCGGGTTTTGATCTGGGTGACCCCCAGTTGGGCCCTTGGCTTTGTCGTCGCAGGGAAACAGAGGTGGGTTTTTCCCCGACGTATTGAAAGGAACACTAAACCTTGACTACGGTGCCAACCTAGAAAATCGGTGGTCCTACCCGGCTTATTTGGGAAGGCGCTCCTGGAAGCGTTGCATGATGGCGTATCCGGCTGCCAACCTCACGGAGCATTAGTGCTACGTAACGGGGTGAGAACAAGCCAACGAGACTCTGCTCTACGAACGAGTAAAATCATCTCCTCGATGAAACTAAATGTATTTGAGCGGGTAGCCATCCTAGAGCATTCAAACATACCTTTGATTGCAGTACAGCCCGTCGGGTATAATCGGGACTTAGCGGGAAGCAAAGAGACTAGATATTTATTTAGTCAGTAAAAGTAAAGTAAGTAATTTAGTCAGTAACAGTAAAAAGCTGTATGTAACGTATGGGGGAGAAAATCGATCACTATATGAGACTCATTCCCATCTTCGCTCGTTTCCTTGAACATACCATTCACGTAATTACCCTCTATTATTATAATCTTTATACACTCGTTTCGTTAATTACTATCCCGGTACATCATAATACAAGATTATTTCTCATATCTACGTTAATTAAACCTAATTTTGTAAAGAAATATGCAAATGTCCTAGACAAACGTTTTACGTCCCAGGATAGGCGAGACAAGTAACTGTAATATCGTTAAAAAGTATTTTTATTAAAAACAACACAACAGTTTTAAACTTAGAAATACTTAAAGGCGGTTCCTCTAGTTCAAACCATTTGTACGATCTGTACCAGAAGAGCATAGTTTTTGCATAGACCTTTGTTATTAATGTGCTGAAATATTCGAATATCTTCTAATAAAAATATATTTGCTCTAAACGTAGACGTTTAGTTTGCAAATTTGAGGGCATTAATGAATGGTCAGTAATAGATTACAAATCGTTTACAAATGAGTTGTCTTTTGAAAGATATGAATCACATGACAAACGAAAACGCGCCGACGAATGTTTGTAGGTACATGGAGATAATGTAAGCTGAAGTTAAATTAGTAGTAGCGGTAACCCCCGCGTGGTTTACAACTCCACACTGCTTCTCTTCATCATGGGGACAAGTCCCCAGGGTGGGCACATTTGCCTCTTTGGACTTTCATCCGTACCCCCCAACAACGCGTTAACGCCGATGACATGGAGATAATGTAAGCTGAAGTTAAAGTTTCGGAGCTGCGAATAACTGTCAGAGATGTGCTGTAGAAGCAAAACACTAATTACGTTGATATAAAAGGTTCTCGAATTACTGCCGCCACATCGCACCAATTCTTGAGCAAGTTATTTCAAAATATGTCTTCAGAGACACGTCTTTGTTCGAGCTTCATCTGCATACGGAAAATTTGCAAAAGCTCCGTGAGCTTATAGCGAACGTAGACGAAGGTGGATTCGGGAACAAAACATGAGGACTGGCCAGAGAGGACTGGCCAGAGAGGACTGGCCAGAGAGGACTGGCCAGAGAGGACTGGCCAGAGAGGACTGGCCAGAGAGGACTGGCAAGAGAGGACTGGCAAGAGAGGACTGGCAAGAGAGGACTGGCAAGAGAGGACTGGCAAGAGAGGACTGGCAAGAGAGGACTGCAAAGAGAGGACTGCAAAGAGAGGACTGCAAAGAGAGGACTGCAAAGAGAGGACTGCAAAGAGAGGACTGCAAAGAGAGGACTGCAAAGAGAGGACTGCAAAGAGAGGACTGCAAAGAGAGGACTGGCAAAGAGAGGACTGCAAAGAGAGGACTGGCAAAGAGAGGACTGCAAAGAGAGGACTGCAAAGAGAGGACTGCAAAGAGAGGACTGGCAAAGAGAGGACTGCAAAGAGAGGACTGGCAAAGAGAGGACTGCAAAGAGAGGACTGGCAAAGAGAGGACTGGCAAAGAGAGGACTGCAAAGAGAGGACTGCAAAGAGAGGACTGCAAAGAGAGGACTGCAAAGAGAGGACTGGCAAAGAGAGGACTGGCAAAGAGAGGACTGGCAAGAGAGGACTGGTAAGAGAGGACTGCAAAGAAAGGACTGCGAAGAGAGGACTGCAAAGAGAGGACTGCAAATAGAGGACTTGAGACAGTAGACTGGACATTGAGAACCGAAGATTGAGGCCTAAAGATTGAGGACTGGAGGCGAGAATGGTGCAAGTGGTAGCGAAGACGAAAGCGGTGGCGAACGCCGAGAGGTGAACACAGATCCCAGTAAGGAGCAACAGAAAAGAGCGGCGGTGGGATGGAAGAAACAACTACTTGCCAGGGCGGAGAGAAGACATCGGTGGGGTGAAAGCAGGAGCACACACGGTGACGGGGCTACGCGAAGGCGGGGGCGGGGATGGAGGCAGGGGTGCAGCGGTGGCAGGGGCGGGGGCGGGGCGGGGACGCGGCAGCGGGAGTAAATAATGTGTGGAGCGCGACGGGGACCGGGGCGTCTTAAATTCCGACTCGCGAGCGAGCAAGTCTCGTTTCGGAGCGACGTGTTCCTCTTGTATCCCCGCTGAGCGGCGCGGTCGGGGAACCGTGAGTCCTAATTAACGAGGCTCTAAGAGGAATTTATGGCGTCGGGGAACTGCAGGAGCGGCTAGGCAACGTTAGACCCGACGCTGACGCCGCCGCTGCCGCCAACGCGACCGTCTCCGCCGCTTGTGGTGGAGCCGCGAAAGGAGACCGGGCTGGAAAGCTCAGGATGACGCAAAGGAACCTAGGGCGAAACTGGATGAGTCAAGGGAGTGGAACGAAAAGCTGTAAGTGGAGATGTGAGGCAGGTGGTAACGCCCACTAAGAAGAAAGACAATAGGGCAGACCGGTAAGAGTGGAGTGAGAGGGCATAGGGAAAAGTTGACCACAGACAATCTTATTTGAATAGTGTCAACGCTATCCGTGAGGACCCGGGAGCGGTAGCTCAGTGCATCAACCGATGTCACGTCAGTGCCTCTAACCAAGAGGTCTTAGGTTCGAGTCCTGACGGCGGCAGGATTTTCGACACTCGCTTTTTCAGCTAGGTCGAATTCACTCGCGGTCTGGAGGAGAATTCTAGCGGCCGGCTGCTCTGATCGGTAGTTTTCCGTGGTTTCTCCGATCAACACCAGGCGAATGCCGGAGCAGTACCCTAACAAACGGGCCAAGGCCCGTGCGCGATCTTTCCTTCCTCTTTCTTGTCCTGACCTCTCCTCTCCCCTTACACACACACTTACACTAACATGCACTACACTACCACATATTCCGAGACATCAGACGGGGGCTTAGAGCTTGTCCCGGCTGGGGCAGTGCCCCGCTGGTGGGAGAGTCCAGGTTAGGGGGAAACCCCACTATCCGACGGTAGGTCGGCGCCGGATCTCGCCATCCAGCGGGGGAAGATCACCGCCATATCCCAAGAAAAAAACATGCATTACACTAACCGGACTAATGACCAAAGCAGTTGACGCGCGTGGAAACACGAAAAACTCAAATCAAATCAATCTCTCCGTGAGAAGGGCTGTAACAGCAAAGAGACGAAAAGCGAGCGCGAGCAGCAGAGGTGGAGAGGCAAGTGACGACGGCGGTGCTGGCAGTAGTTAAGGCGGTGGAGTCGGAACTAGACGCCGGCTAGGGTCTATGGCGGCAGTGCATCACCGGAAACCAGAGCCGTTAGCGGATCGCGTTCAGAGGCGCTTATGCCTCCGTCCGGAGAGGCGCATCTGCGCCGCGACGCCGCACAGTGGTGCATTTTGGCGATTTCCTGGCCAAAACCTCCACCCAAATAGTATGTTTTCTTCGAAGACCAAAAAAATTATTTTGGATTATCTTTACAATGTAAGGGAGCTGCAAACATAATAGAAAATAATATACTGCTTAATTCTGTAAAATATAAATATATATTTTTCTATATAAACTTGGTTTAATTGGTAACTTTCAGTCTACGTGAACTTACGAGTAATTAAAACTATTGTACTAATTTGATGCATTTTAATATTTCATCCTACGCCGGTATTATGCATTAGTGCGTTATAAAACATACATTAAAATACTCTACAAACCTTCTGGAAGAGAATCCATACTGCTACCTTGCTATGGACCACTTTCCACCACTTTTTACGGCCACTACTTACAAAGACTGCCTCTCTGTGATACTTTGGCACTGCAGGTCTACCGAACACCGCGAGAGGTAAGTTCGGGTGACTACTAATGCCTGGAGAACTGACCCAGAGGCACAAAGTGGGCAGCCAAATGCCCCCAAGTATACAGATTGATTGAATGTTTCGTGTCTCCTGGCGCGTCAACTGCTTTTGTCATTAGTCCCATTAGTGTAGTGTATGTTTTGCTCGGGAGATGGCGGTGATCTTCCCCCGCTGGATGGCGAGATCCGGCGCCGACCTACCGTCGGCTAGTGGGGTTTCCCCCTAACCAGTACTCTCCCACCAGCGGGGCACCGCCCCAGCCGGGACAAGCTCTAAGCTCCTGATCGGTCTCCCGGAGTATGTGGTAGTGTAGTGCATGTGTAAGGGAAAGAGGATAGAACAAGGAAGAGGAAGGAAAGATCGCGAGGACCTTTTGTTATGGTACTACTCCGGCATTCGCCTGGTGTTGATCGGGGAAACCACGGAAAACTGCCGATCAGAGCAGCCGGCCGCTAGAATTCTTCTCCAGACAGCAACTGAATTCGACCTAGCTGAAAACCTAGTGTCGAAAATCCTGCCGCCGTGGGGAATGGGAACCTAGGACCTCCCAGTCAGAGGCGCTGCAGTGACATCAGTTGATGCACTGAGCTACCGCTCCCGGTCCAATTATACAGTGTGTCGTATTTGCAAAAGTTCAGTACACGGGGTTTAATTTTTTAGTTTTTTGGCCAGGATTTGGGGGAAACGCACCACCGTGCGCCGGCGCGACTCGCCTCCGCGTCGTCGCCTCGCTGTTCCCGGAGGCGGAGGCGCAACCTGCGAATTCCTTCTCACTCCGGCGGAAGTGACTCCCTGCACGCAGAGCGCCCGCGCCGCGAAATGGAGAGGAATCCGATGCACGAGATACACAGCCGAAGGAACAGTAATATTCCCGATATTGAGGAGAAAAATCTGCAATATTCTGGAATGAAATTTTAAGGGGATGCAACTGAAGGAGTAAATCCATGGAAGACATGGAAAAAATATAACTATACAGATTTATATAAAAGTCTAAAAATTATCAATATCCGATTATATGAAGAACGGAAGTTTCCAGAAGCAATATTTGAATGTATGAGTTTGTGATTGAATAATGCTGATAAGAAAAATTACATTTAATCGAATTCGGGTATTAAGACCTAAGTACTTCACTTCTTCTTTCAATTCAGATATTATCCTTATTATTTCTTCTTCTTCTTTATTATTATTATTATTATTATTATTATTATTATTATTATTATTATTATTATTATTATTGTTGTTGTTAATATGAAAAAATAAATATTGTTACGCACGGAATAATTTAATTGCGTATGTGAAACAACAGAGATGATAAACTAAATGAAAAATTCACAAAGTTCTCATCTGAATTATCAGTACAATTGTAAGATACAATCAAAGGTAAGGGAAAAATAATGAAAAAAGTTATCATAAAACTAGAAAAAATAGAGCAAAAGAAAATTGTACTACACTGGATCATCATTTAATTGTAACGTGTGAAAACTACTGTTGTTCGTTTTTCCTTTGTGGTTGTCCGACCTTTTTATTTTCTTGTATATAGTCGTCTCCGTAACTGTGAGAAATGTGAATATCTGCACATCGTTTATCCTAGTTCATTTCTTTTAACTTAGTTGGAAGAGACAAAACATTGTCGCACACATACAACACAAAAAGGAGGTTACTATAAATGTTATTGTTACTGTAAAATATCATGTTGTAAATTTCATTAACTAAATTAAAAATCTTTAATGAGGAAACTTATCAATTAATTCGCATCAACCATGAAAAAATTTATAAGTATTCACGATCATAAATCGGTGCTTGAACTTGAACAATAGCTTAAAAATTTATCTTATTTTTAAATTCACGTTAACTTTTGATCCTTTTTTACTCTGTTGATACAACGGTATGAGACACAAGAACATCTCAAAGTGGTAAGAAGGCATTTAAAATAATTATCGAATTATTTAATTTTTGACAAAACTTTTTACTGTTAACAGACTTTACGAACATGAAGACATTAAAAATTGACTTATAATTATTACTTACGAAAGTAATACAAAAAGTTAGTCTTTGGCATACTTCCGTTCTAAGCATTATATTTTGAAATGAGTACGCCAAAGTCACAAGCATACGAGTTGCTTACATAAGTTTTTAATATGCCATGCGCCAAGCACTGTTTCTCATGCACATAATCCGTGTGCAAAAATATAAGTTTAAAACAATATAATAATATATTTTTTCATTCAAACTTATAATGCGTGAAGCGTTTCTGCTCACTGTATATTAAAAATAGAATGAAACGCGTACGTAAGATAATTCGCGCACTTGTTACATAATGTACTATTTATTACGATTTTATGGAAACTTTCGAGTATATGCACATGGGCCAAGCCGCATCCGTGATGATTCATGTTGCCACCAGTGTTTTGTTTAATTTGCAGTAGTATTTGTTTTATGTGGCCGCATTGCTTCTCTGCGATACGTGTACGACAAAGTCTTAAGAGTACCGTAGTAAGTACCCCGTTCCAATCAATGAATAGTGAAGGTAAGTACTTGTTTCAATGCTCCAGTGCTGATAAAATAATTTTGAAATGAGAATGCAATGAATTTGATCGATTTCTAGAATCGATGGGAAATTCCATAAATTATTTTCGTTCTCCGTTTTATACCATTGAAATATTTTGGGAATTTGTTCAACTCTTGAACACGTAGTGGAACTGTCATAATTATACATCAAAACATTACTTTGGTGTCATTTGCACATCAATTATAACAACCAATCTCAAATAATAAGCAGAGTCTCTCCAATTTGTAGATTTTTCTTTTGTTTGATTCTTAATAAGTCGTCTGAAGAAAATATTCCCTCAAGAAGAACTGATATCTTACATTTAAATCATAAAAAGTTAAAATATAAACTTTCTGAAACAAAAAAGAACGAAAACCATAACTTGCTTCCATACCACTTCAAGCGTCGACTGAAAAGGATGAGAGAGCTGAGTGACTATTTCAGTTATCGAAAGGGAACATGTGAGCGAGTTCTAAAGCGTGGTATTTATGGACTGCGAAGCAATTTGCATGTAACCAGCTGTGCGTGCACTTCGCTCCCAACAGATCACCCAAAAATCACTCAACATGCTACTAAGGGAGCTACGAAGAAAACGCACTGTGCGTGAATAATCATTTTTTACACTTTTCATTCAAGTTAAAAAAGATTAGTCGTGCTACAACATTGCACAGACTTTCTCGTGTATGCAACGCATATGTAAAGTGCTAATAGTTATATTTCATCTTGTATATTACTATTATTTCAGCCATCTCTTCCGAAACTATCTTCACTTATCCTCTCCAATGACATCGCACTACATATTTTTCGAAATTCAGCCATTAAAATACTGACTAAGCCTGCGGATGACAATTTGTTTATCAAAGCTATCAGGGGGGATTTGTAGAACAAATTTACCACAACCATTCAATCCCCTACATATATTTAAATATATCGCCAAGATTCTTTTTCTTTCTTTCTTTCTTTCAATGGAAGTACATACACGTGAAAGTAAGTTTATGGATGGATAATTGTATGAATGAATTGTTTGCATGTTCACTCAATTACGAAATTAATTAATTAATTCTTCATTTATTCATTTAGACATAATATTTACAACTATATTGACCCTGATGAACATTCCTCACTTTCCAAATCATTGTTTTGGAAGTGAAAATAGCTACGTACCGGAGTCCAGTACCAAACGGTCAGGCCCTGAACTGTGGCTGTTTAAATTTTTAATATTGCTAAGCAATTACTATCAAGCACAAATACTTACATCGTTGTTACTTAATTTCACAGAATATCAATCATTGAATGTAATTCTTCAAAGACTTTTAAATTCTTCTCGGGTCTGACCATTCGGTTATAAAAATTACAAGTATCCAAAGGAGCTGAACCTCTAAGAATGTAATGAAAGTTTCAAACTGAAAGCGGCACAAGAAACATAATTTCAGACTTACTTTTCCCTCTGCATTTCCCTACAACTTCTTCGCATGTTCCCTCGCATATGTTCCTCTCTATGTTCTCAACTACAGTACAGTGGTTCTGATGGCAGAAGAAACTGGAATCTCGGAGTACCTGAAGTACTCACCCGCGTGAAACACCCAAAATAGTTATTTACGATATCAGTGTCGTAAAACATCTGATTACGATACGAGTTTTGTAACCAATTGAGTATTGTAATCAGATGTTACGACATTAATATCGTGCAACATTTTATCCACTTTTCAAAATAATAATGTTAGATTTAATGAAAAATTTCGTCTTACTCTTCATTTACTATTAACATTTTTTCTCCTATAAGCGGCGACACTGTTCTCAACAAAGATAACAATCGATACACACTTGGTGTATATGTTTCGACATGAGTGAATATAGTTATGATTCGGAAATAGAAATAGCAGCAAACGCTGCTATAGGAACATTGTTACTCAACAAATCAAAAAGTAAATAGGAGCGTGAGTATTTAATTTTAAAAGATCGGCGCGAAAAAAGAAGTTCGTTCTATATCGGAAAATGTTTTGATTGCTTACTTTTCTGGTGAGAGTGGGCTAGTAGTCTTTGGACTCACTACTCTCTTTTAAGGCGTACAATATCACTCAATGACAATATTGAAATCTGTAACGTCACTCAGTTATTAGCATTTTTAAAGAGGAAAAGTGAAGAATACACGACAAAGAAGTTTCGAATATTTTCAGAAGAAGAGTGGCAAAGTACACCATTACTTTACCATCCTAGAGCCGTAATGAAGTACATTACCACACTAGGGCGGTAAAGCACTTCATTACGAAACTGATTACAATGGCATAATTCACTTTATCTAACCGAAATGGATAAACGTAATAAAAGGGCCAAAAATATATTTGTTTTTTAAATGATAAAACATGGGGCTTTTAAAATCATTATTTCTAAGCTTTCAAAGTGCGTCATTTTGAAACGCCATATCGAACATTTCTGACTACCCGTGATAGTGGGAGAGGGATCCCCAAAAATGAGAAAAAAGTCCAATAATCCATTACTCCGAACACAAGGTTTTCCCCCAAATCGATATTCTTTTATTGATATGTCAAACTCTAGTGTCTGCTAATTTGAAACGATTCTATCAATTTTTAAGCGAAACTTCACATAAAGTCTCTTGAACAATTCCAAAACTTTCTCATACTTGGCTCCAAATTAAAATCTCGAATTCGAACACCAGTCCGTGCAAGTATTTTACAAATTGCACATAAATATTACGAGAACTAATGCCCTATTTAGCACATCAAGTTTTATGATGTATTTTTGAAACGGAAACTTTACATTTACATGTATTAAAGTTAAAATATGTATTACTCATTATCTACATAACAACGTATGAACATATTGAAATTTTTGTGTGAATCTAATTCACATAAGCACTTTTTTCAATCAAAAATATAGTAAGACAACACACATAAGGACTAGAATTGATCAGCCAATATGGTGGCAAGTCTGCACACGTTTCCATTTCATTTTGTGTTTTGCTTTGAGAAGTGAAAGCAATTAACTGTCCCATTTACTCTGCATCAACATAATTACAACACGCACATCCAAAGAATGGCAGAGGTAATTCGTTAATTAAACACGAGCTTCGGTTATTTGTTATAACGATCGGAATGAAACGAGGTTCCGGATGTAGAATTCGGCTAAACGCTTTCAATGATTAAATGGATTTGCCTCGTCCATAACGACAATATTCAATAAAGGCATTATATTGCTCCAGAGGCAAGGGAAATCCCCCGGGTCTAATTTCATGCCAGAGATAAATATTCCACAACACTTGTTTCAAGTTGAAAAGCAAACGGTCAAGCAGAGGACTCACAAGTGAAATTGAATTCCAAGAACAATCGATATTAAGAACAGAGAATATCTATTTTTCAAGACATACTCAAGGCTTCGTAAGGTATTTCTCGGCAGAAGTAATCAATATTTCTTGCCACTCCCAAAATACGAACAGGAATATGTATCAGGAGGAATAACAGCAATGAAGCGCCAATTTGAAAGAGTGAATCAAGTAGTACGATATCAGATAACTCGCAAATATCTTACAATTTCTTTGGAAAAATACTTGTCTGATGTCTACGTTTTATTTACTGACGTAATCTAATGACTAATGTAAAAGTACATCTAACGATTAATAATTAAAGCCTCCCTGAACATTAGAGTATATTTTCTAATGTTGTAAAATTTTACTTTTTATTGAGAATGTATTAAATATTTTTAATTCAATTTTGGAATAATAATAAAAATAATAATAATAGTAATAATAATAGTAATAATAATAATAGTAATAATAATCATAACTGCAAAACGCAAATTAACATAATTGACAGATACAATGTGTTATTGTTAATATTGAAAGTGAAAAAGGATTTAAACAGATTAATTACAAACATGGCAATTCAGATATGTTTGTTTATTAATTTAATGTTCATATATTTTCTTTATTAATTAACATAACAACAAAACAATAGTTTAGGGAAAACATTAAATTAACTTATTTAATGACATAGTGAAAAACGCTTTTCTTCGCTAACACGGCGCCTTCAATAACGGAAATCCGGCTCTGCCTTGGAGAGTGAAAGAAGATGGGCGGCGACGCACGCGCTTCTTTCCGGCCCAGCCACTCGATTCGTCACGTCGCGTCGCGTCGCGTCGTAGCCGAGGGGGTAATTGCAAAATCGAAGCCGCGCCTCCCTCACCGAGTGATGAGCACCCCGCCCCCACGCAGAGTGGCCTAACGGCCACGCGACGGCGTACTCAACACCCACCCCCGCACACCTCTCTCTGCGAGCCACTCTCTTTGCCGCGTTGTGGATCAGCTGGCCGTTGACACGGCCGATCCCTCATTGCGTTTGCTGCGGACATAATTGCTTCATTCTTTTACACATTACAGATCATGTTTGTTTCGGCTTTAATATGCCATGCGTGTTGTTTACTTTTCTTTCTTTCTTTCTTTCTTTCTTTCTCTCTCTCTCTCTCTCTCTCTCTCTCTCTCTCTATATATATATATATATATATATATATATATATATATATATATATATGGGGAGGGAGGTATCCCTAACTTAATTAAATTTGGCGCTTAAATCGAATGATGAGCGGATCGATAAGGCAGATCTCTAACCAGACGCACACGTGGATGTTAGAAAGAGTAATTGATTCAGAGACGACACAATGTCGCAAAGATTATAAACTTGATCAAGAAACTACAAAGTAAATAATTACATTGAATGTTGTTTCTTTGTTATTACAGAGCAACAATTCGTGTTATTATTTCTAATAGAAGAACAGATACATTACATACATACATTACATACATATTTTTACTTATTATATATATATATATATATATATATATATATATATATATATATATATATATATATATATATATATATATATATATGCCAGCTCTAGTTACATCAATATCGAGAACTTTGACCTTTGAAGCTCCTGTAAGTGCACATAACTAACATTCTATGTGACTTAAAACGAGAATTATGCATTTCCAGCCCGTGAATTTTTGCGGTTCTAACACACTTGTCTTTGGACATGGCGGTAAGCTCAAACGTGCCCTCTAGCTCGCATTCGCGAGAGCCGGGCGATCGCGTTGATTCCAGTTATCTCGGGCGAGCGGGCGCGTCTCTCCACCCGCCGCCGCGTCCATTGTGTGGGCGGTGGTGGGGGGCGGGGCGGGGCGCGGCCTCTCGTGGTGCGGCTGTATACTCCCGGTGGGGGAGGCAAATGACACGCTCCATTATGAGCGGGCTCGATACACTCGCAGGGGAGCCTCCACACGCAGCGGGTCACGGGGTCAGCGGCGCCCCGCCACGCCCCGCCCCGCCCCGCCCCGCCCTTCAACGCTCCGCCCCCGCCCCCCGGTGGGCAGGGGTGGGGAGTGAGGGACGCTGCGAAGAAAGGGGAAGGGACATCCCCTGAGGGCAGAGGCACCACAAGAGAATTCAAGGAAACCTTGAGGCGTAGCGAGGAAGAGCGAAAGTGTGACCACTCCTCGGTGCTTTCGTGCTAGGGATAGGCGATTTAATCGCGATTAGTACAACAGTCGATTATTGTATACGATTAATCGAAAAATTGGAATCGATTATTTTTACACCGATTAATTTTTCCAATTTTTATCTCGATTATTTTAATCTGTTCATTTTCAAGACAAAGCAAAATATGTAAGTACATACTCTACTTTTAAACTTCAGCAAAGGAATTTCTCGTCTCTACACTAATGTTCGTATTTTTATGTTTCTATTTGTTATTGTTCATTTAAAGAACTGGGATTCAGAGTTATATTATATCAAAATGTTTTTATGAAATAATTTTATTTATTTTGTACAAACTTGTACATTCATACAGAATGAAATTGTAATATTACACGTACTGCGCTTTGGCACATGGCTTGAGGTTGTCAATATTAAATGAGGTAAAATTGCGTTGCCGAGTCCATATATTTTAGGAAATCCATCATCTGCATTTTCATTCACTCATGTTGACAGCAGGGGTTCCTTTGGTGTGATGATCTCCAAGGTGGATTATGTAAGTGTAAAATTTAAAATAAATGTGAATTAATTTAATTAACTAAACAATTATTTCCGAAGATGTTGATACTGAAAAAAAGTAACTGACGATTTACAGCATATTGTAAATAGTGGACTGGATAGTAACTCAAATAGTATGCAGTTTTTTCTATTTCTGCATACATTGGGTTAGCAGTAGGAGAAATTATTTAGCTTATTTTGTTTCTTAAATTATTATGATGGTTGAATAAGACCTTTTATATATAATTTCTGGAATTTTTTAACAACTTATGGCTTAATACGGCACATTTGCATTTAATTGCACCGACGGTGAACTCGACAAGTACAGTCGCAAATCTGCACCATCACATCAAACGGTAGAAAATGTGAAACATCACACTTTCACCGCATGCACCTCATCACCCCATGCTTGATGATTGTTGGTACCAAGGAGGCAATGGCGGATTCAACGGGGAAATGGAAGCAATGTAACCCCTCCTCATTTTCTTTCCATTTTACACAAGATATTTTAAACAATAACAAAATATTGATGGCATCACATCAAAAGAAATATTGCTGTCAAGAGGCAGTACATCAAAATAGCTATTTTTGATGTATTTCCAGTAAGCAAATCATTTTAATAATCTTGGAAGAAAATTATATAACAGTGATTAGTATGAGACTGGTGTATTGAGAAAAGCTTATTTAACATTTCGCGTGAAATATCCCAGTAAGCAAGGCGAAACGAAGATATTAAAACTTACGATGGTTCTATTAAACAATTACTTGATATCTATGCAGATTGCGACATGATAATGAATGACTATCCAGAAGATTTTATTAGAGAGCAAAGAGAAAACGAAGAGTGTAGCGCAAAATAAGAATGAAAAGAAGGGAAAAAAAAGAATTCAAGAAAGAAACGAAGAAAAAAGAAAGGAAGAAATCATAGTAATCATAAATCAAGTGACCTAAAAACGGTAAAAAAATATAAATTGGTTAGAAAGTAACCAAGGAAGAGAGGAACATAAAAAGTTGTCAAAATGTCAAAAAAAAAAAAAAAATTAGAATTCTATCTATGAAACGGGCATCTATGACATGGCGTCAGCGCACGAGCGCAAATGCAAATGCAAGTAACAATCAAACAGAGGAACATAAAAAATAAGAAAACCAGTAGAAATGCAAGAAAAGAAAGAAAAAACTGAAGTTGTATACGAAACGGGCATCTATGGCACGACTCAAATGCACGAGCGCCAATGCAAACCACGCACGAACAGAAACCGAATTACAGCTCCGCATCGCATGGGTTCACCCCGAATGTCGGTTCATCTGCCTAAAACGAAACAATGAAAGAGAGGAGAAACAAGAAAACTAGAAGAAAGTAAGAAAAGAAACAACAAACGGATGTACCCACGAAACTGACTCGGCGCAAGTGCGCGGGCGCAAACGCAAATGCAAGGGCCAGAAGCCGACCGCCACCCCGCCCCGCGCGTGGGCGGTGGGCGGTAGGCGAGTGCGAGTGCGAGGGCGAGGGCGTTGGCGGTGCTCCAGCAGGTGCGGCGCCCGCAGCTTACACTACGCACGGGCGGCAGCTTAGCTACTAATCGATGGGCGCAATTAGTGCGTTTACCGGACGCCTGGAGCGCGGTGCGAGGGCTTCGGGCGTGGCGCGAAGGGGCGAAGCGGGGCGGAGCGGGGCGGAGCGGGGCGGAGCGGGGCGGAGCGGGGCGGAGCGGGGCGGAGCGGGGCGGAGCGGGGCGGAGCGGGGCGGGCGAGGCGGCGCGGGCCAGGGCGAGGCGGAGCGGAGCGAGGCGGGGCGGGGCGGAGCGCGGCGTAGCGGGGCGGAGCGGGGCGGGACGAGGCGAGGCGAGGCGCGGAGCGGAGCGGGGCGGGGCGGAGGGAGCGGGGCGGGGCGGAGGAGCGGGGCGGGCGGAGGAGCGGGGCGGAGGGAGCGGGGCGAGGCGGAGGGGGCGGGGCAGGGCGGGGCGGGTCGGGGCGGGGCGGGGCGGGGCGAGGCGAAGCGAAGCGAGGCGGGCGGGGCGGAGGGAGCGGGCGGGGCCGGGCGGAGGGAGCGGGGCGGAGCGGGGCGGGCCAGGGCGAGGCGAGGCGGGGCGGGGCGAGGCGCGGCGCGGCGCGGCGGAGCGGGACGGAGCGGGTCTGGGCGAGGCGGGGCGGGGCGGGGCGGAGCGGGGCGAGGTGAGGCGAGGCGGAGCGGAGGGGGTGGAGCGGAGGGGGTGGGTCGGAGGGGGCGGGGCGGGGCGGGGCGGGACGAGGGCAGCGCCGGCGACGGCGGTGATCGCGTGGACACAGCGCGGGGACGGACGAGGCGAGGCGACGCATGCAAAGCGAAGGCAGAGCCTGGGCGCTGGGACCAGCAAAGGAGAGGGCGCCACAACCGAACGCAAATGAGATGCTGTTGAAACAGGCCAAAACATGGTAGACTCACACCGGGTATTGGAAGGCAATGAGAAAGGTATTAAAGAAGGGAGGGACAAGAAAGAATTGTGGCAATGCAAGCAGACAGAAATGGGCAAAAGAAAAGTGAGAAAGAAGAAAAGAAGAAGAAGATATGTGAGAGAGAAATAGAACTTGGGGCTGGGATCAACAAAGACAGTCCGATGTCGACGTTGTGATGTCTGAGATTGTTCCCTCAACTTGTTAACTGCGTCATCCCCGGTGTGCTGTTCCCGCAACGCGTCGCCGCAACAAACGCGTTCCGGCAACAACAAACGCGTCGCGAAAACAAACAAAACGCGTCGCGAAAACAAACAAACACGTCGCGAAAACAACAAACACGTCGCGAAAACAACAAACACGTCGCGAAAAACAACAAACACGTCGCGAAAACAACAAACACGTCGCGAAAACAACAAACACGTCGCGAAAACAACAAACGTCGCGAAACAACAAACACGTCGCGAAAACAACAAAAACACGTCGCGAAAACAACAAACACGTCGCGGAAACAACAAACACGTCGCGGAAACAACAAACACGTCGCGGAAACAACAAGCACGCGTCGCGGAAACAACAAGCACGTCGGAAACAACAAACACGTCGCGGAAACAACAAACACGTCGCGGAAACAACAAACACGTCGCGGAAACAACAAACACGTCGCGAAACAACAAACATCGCGGAAACAACAAACACGTCGCGGAAACAACAAACACGTCGCGAAACAACAAACACGTCGCGGAAACAACAAGCACGTCGCGGAAACAACAAACACGTCGCGGAAACAACAAACACGTCGCGGAAACAACAAACACGTCGCGGAAATCGCGGAAAACAACAAACACGTCGCGGAAACAACAAACACGTCGCGGAAACAACAAACACGTCGCGGAAACAACAAACACGTCGTGGAAACAACAAACACGTCGCGAAAACAACAAACACGTCGCGGAAACAACAAACACGTCGGCGGGAACAACACGTCGCGGAAACAACACGCCGCGGAAACAACACGTCGCGGAAACAACACGTCGCGGAAACAACACGTCGCGGAAACAACACGTCGCGGAAACAACACGTCGCGGAAACAACACGTCGCGGAAACAACACGTCGCGGGAACAACACGTCGCGGAAACAACACGTCGCGGGAACAACACGTCGCGGGAACCACATGGAGCAGGGATGACGCAGACAGTATGTTGCGGATAGGGCTTGGTCCAAGGGCTCAGCGCGGCCGTAGCGCAGGGAGGGGGCGTGGCGCGGGAGGGCCTCCGCGCCGGGAAGCCGCATGACGCCGCGCCGCCGCGCCTCCGCTCGGCGCCGGGCTATTAGGCGT
Organism: Teleogryllus occipitalis; assembly: GCA_011170035.1. NCBI lineage: Eukaryota > Metazoa > Arthropoda > Insecta > Orthoptera > Gryllidae > Teleogryllus > Teleogryllus occipitalis. The sequence goes on along the minus strand of BLKR01006597.1, from coordinate 8,144 downwards.
CGCTTTCAGCGGGCGCGGATCCCCCGGATCGCGACGAGACAAATTGGCGACAGAATCACGGGAAATTGTATCAGCGCCCTCCCGCAGCCGCCAGATTACCGCGACCCTGGCGCCCCCGCAGCGAGCCGCGCGTCGCGGGCAACGAGAGCGGCGGGGTCAGAGGTCGGACGCGCTTACGTGAACGACGCAGGAAACAGCGGCGCGGAACCTGACTTTCGGGCACGCAAGAGCAGGCATAAGTACACAAGGAAACTTGCAAAATTAAAATAGACCACGCATCACAAGATCATCTGCAGATCCCAACGAATTGTGAGGGAGAGAGGGGAAAGTGAGGGAGAGAGTGGGGAAGGCAGAGTGGTGAAGGGAGGGAGAGGGGGAGGGAGAGAGGGGAAGAGAGTGTGGGAGAGAGCGAGTGAGAGAAAGAGAGCGAGTGAGAGAAAGAGAGCGAGTGAGAGAAAGAGAGCGAGTGAGAGAAAGAGCGAGGGAGAGAGTGTGGGAATATGAGTGGGGGGGGGAGATGGAGAAAAACGTAGAGGAGGATATGAATGAAACACAGCAACCATTCGTTATTTGCCAATTGTACTTCAAAAGTGTTAATAACAATCTGTAACTAGCAAGCAGAAGTAAGTTTACTCTATGATATTCCATGATGGCAAGCGCTGTCCTCACAATTAGGAAAGGAATTTTTGTTAGCATCTAATCCTACAAGTAATAGCAGTTTTACCATTTTTTAAATATAACATTTGCAAAGTATATAATTTTAAAAGTAGTCTTTAAAATTCCACACCAACAATGTTAAATTCAAGAATTACAAGTGATCGATCATGTTTCGCACTTGTTTCCTCCCTTGGTATTCACATGTTTTCAAAAATTTAGCAAATGAAGTGCAATCGAGTAGATTGATGAAATTCAATTTCAATACGTATATCTTCTTATCTCATTTTTAAATTTACTGCAAAATATTGTTTTGCCACCTTAATATAACAATCCATAACCACTTAATCGCCTGCAAGAAAAACGCAGAAGTCAGTGAACACTTTCCCGCAGAAGTTTCCTATATACCGTCATATTAAACAGTTCTCAATAACGTTGCTGGATGGAAGTCAAATATTTGGAAAGGCAACTTTCCATCGGATACAAATATATAGAACTGAATCGGGGAATAGGATAGCGTTCTCAATCAACCTAATACTTCAGTAGTCAGATAGAATTTACACAAAAATGTTACCTTTGCTATTACCAGTTTCCGAAGTAAGTTTAACCCTTTAGGTGTTGGGGAGACCTGGTAATATTTCGCAGCCTCTATCCACGGGGAGGGAGATCTCTGGAGCTGAATAGACGCACGCGCGAGCGAAGCCGGAGAGACAGCGTGCGGCACGCGCACCGACTCGGCTCTCACGCGCCGCCTACAGCGCCCCCTCCCCCTCCCCCTGCCGCGGCGCGCGCTCCCCTCTTCATTTGCGCGCTATTAGGCCATTAGCCGCCCGCCGTTTTCTGCCACCCAGTGCTTCCTGCTGGCAGCCTTCACACCGCGAACAGCGGCAAGGCACGGCAAGGCAAGTCACTGTACGGCACGGCACGGCACGGAACCGCACGGTAAAGGCACGGCAAGGCAAGGCACGGCAAGGCAAGGCACGGCAAGGCAAGGCACGGCAAGGCAAGGCACGGCAAGGCAAGGCACGGCAAGGCAAGGCACGGCAAGGCAAGGCACGGCACGGCAAGGCAAGGCACGGCACGGCAAGGCACGGCAAGGCAAGGCAAGGCAAGGCAAGGCACGGCAAGGCAAGGCACGGCAAGGCAAGGCGTGTCAGGGCGCGGCAAGGTGCGGCAAGGCGTGACAAGGCAAGCCAGGCGCGGCAAGACGCGGCAAGACGTGGCAAGGCGCGGCAAGATGCGGCAAGGCGCGGCAAGTCACGGAAGGCGCGGCATGGCGCGGCAAGGCACGGCAAGGCACGGCAAGGCGCGGCAAGGCGCGGCATGGCACGTCAAGGCAAGGCACGACGGCGCGGCGCAACAAGGCGTGACAAGGCGCGGCAAGGCGCGGCAAGGCACGGCAAGGCGCGGCAAAGCACCGGAAAGCTTGGTAATGCACGAGAAAGCGCGGCACGGCAGGGTACGGTAGGGCAAGGCAAGGCAAGGCAAGGCATACAGCAAGGTGCGGCAAGGCGCGAAACGGCACGGCGCGGAATGACGCGCACTCGACGGGAGCGGAATTACGATACAAACTCCCACTTGATTACGAGGCTCATCCTCAATGCAATGCTGTCAGTGAGATGAATGTAATCGGTGATCTCGTCCGCGCTTCAATAGATAACAGCCTCCTTCAGAAGGTACTGATGCCCTTTGGTAGGTATTCCGAATATAGGAAACGATATATACGTATTAGAGACATCAGATGGGTTTTGTGTATTTGTAAGGTCTGGAATGCCGAATGAAAAGCATTCTATATACTACGTATGCGAGTAGACTATTCACATTATCAATGATCTTTGTAGTATTAAAAAAGAGCATTAGATTGATTCTTTAGAAATCCGAGGAGAAATTTAGTAGCATTGAAACTCGTTACAAGGACCCAAGACTTAGAAAGAGGTATTCCAATCTACTTTGCACGACAAGAAATTAAGTGAAATCATATTGCAACAGAGACAAGACGAGGGCAACTAAATTTTGGAAAAATTGGGCAAACTTTGTATATTCATAATTTGCATTTAATAGTTGACGAAATAAACATTATGTAAATACAAATGCATTACTATTAAGCTAAGAAAGCAATGTATTCAAGAAAACATAGTACAGTTAAAGTTACGATCTCAAACGATTAATTACAAAATTCCATAAAATGATATTTTAATTTCAAAATTAGAAACGCACGGAATGCAAGTCGTAAAAAATACGTTATAACGTCACAATTAAATATTTTAGAAACTTATTGAAGAAACCATAGATTACGTTAACATCCAACACATATTATGAATTTTACTTTCTCTGACCTCGAACATTTCCAAAAATTTTAGTTCATATATTACTAATGACACTTACTAGTAATGTCGATAAATCAACCAATCTCTAAAATAAAAAAACATTTTTAAACAAATTCTCTTGATGTAAACGATATAGTCATCAAATTATTATAAAATATTGTTTCATAAATAATGGACACAAATTTAAATGTGGACTCACTCTACATTTGTTTTCTGTTCATTATTTACATTTCATTTATTGATGTCACACCCTGTTTCAAATATCCCATTACGTAGTCAAAAAACCATGACGCGAGTGTTATTTTAATATTGTGCTCCCAGCATGTTCATTCACTCTATTTTTTAAACGAAATAAACATTCTGGTTTAAAGAATTCAGCACTAGCGGAATATTGCACAATAGAAATATTTTAAATAAATAATATACACGCAAAGTTAAATAAAAATATTCAATTTCAACATTTTCTTGTAAACTTCGGTGTTGTCGGTGCAAGTTTCTTTTATTTTTGAAAAGTTTTAATCTGTAATGCACGCTCTTGTCCCACAACCCACCCCCTGGGACTGTACTAATAATTTACTTTCATTTGTATATTTATAGATTTAATCGTTTATGCCAGTGTTAAGACCTGGCTACGCCGCTTCCTTGAATTCTGCAACAATAATATGACATTTCTACGAAATTATGATACAACTTATTTATTAGATACTATAATAATTTTAACATATTGTCAAAATTCCTAAATTAAATAATTATGCTCTCAAACACCCTCCTTTATTAAAAAGAAACTTAATTTACAATAATTGTAAATTATTATAGCTAAAACTATAACTCTGTGTCAGAGCTCTCGCATCGCGAACATTCTCTGCCCTACAATCGTTCCAATGGAAGTATTCAGTCTGGCTCTTGCTGTTGTACGGAACAAATCCGTGTCTGCCTGCTGCCCGCTGTGTTATTTGCACCATAATTTTTAATACGTGCGTCTGTTAACATTCTTTTTCTAGTGAGTTATTTATTATCAGTTGTTCTAACGGAACTTATTAAGTCGAGCCTCCGCTGTTGAACAAGACACACAGTGTCTGCTGCTCGCTCTGTTATTCGCATCATCACTTCAATATTTGTAATCTCTGTGATGCCCCATGTGTCGTGCAAATCTCACGCATGCCACGTGTTACGACGCATAGATGATGGCTCGCTGTGGTACTAACACCCTTCTCATTCAACGGATCTGCACGTATCTTCTGGAATACTCAATACCAAGTGCCCGCTTGGTAGACTTGCTGCTCATCATGTAGAGTCTAGTATCAAATGCTGCAAGTTATTTTTCTCTCACTGCATGGTGCAGATGTGATGCTCTCTTGAACTTCAATTATGCATTCAGCATGCTTAAGCACAAAGAAATATCTATTTTTTTTAGACTGTGCCAATTGCAATCCGTTTTAGATTACTTATCAATGAGTGTACTTCTCAGTCAGCTGATTCAAGTGTCCGGTATTCTCTAGTCATGACTAGGAACAATTTCCATTTTCATACAAGTGGATACATTTTTGTAACTTTTCTAATCATTAACTTGATTTTAATTATAATTTACTTAAACGAATTTCATAAATATCCCTGCACGATAGCTCCCAATAAGATGTTACTAGCCCATTTCAGATCCTCCAAAGGCGTTCATCTCGCCTTATCAGAAAGTAGGTGATGGTCCATCGAACGTAAATATACAACTCTGAGTTGTCAAGGTAAGTAGTGTGGTAAGAAATTATACTACCTACAGTCCACAGCTCCCCTGAGCAGCTTACCCATCCAGGCATAGTATTTTCTAAGATATGCTGTTCACAAATGTATCTGGTGTAATGTGTCTGTATTGTAAAGACACAGAATTTATACATTTTCAAAACGTCTTAATTCTGCAGACTTTCGTATCTCCCAGAAAAAAAAATCACTGGTGTAGAGGTATCGAGTTACGCTCTGCTCTTGGGGCTGCTAGCACCAGAGAGGCGTCGAAGCAATACTACTAGAGGATAGAGGACTTTGTGGAGGGGTGGATGGGGGAGGGGGTTGAAGGGGGCAGAGAGGGGGAGAAGCAGCAGCGGGATTCCGCGCATCTGGCGGGCGGCGCTCGTCATTTCAAGCTACACTGCGTCCGCCCGCTCCCCGATTTCGACGCTGCTTCCACCTCAGGCCCCGCGCCGCGCTACCTCCCGTTTCTTCCATCGACTCGGCCGCGCCCCCTCCAACTCTCTTGCGCGCGTTGCTTCTCAACTTCTTGCGCAGACCAACGAAACCGTCACCCGAGCACAACAGTTTGCCCGTTCGAGTGCATCTGCAATATTTGGTAACTTTTGTGAAAATGAATACAATTTATTATTATCATTACCATCATCACCGTCATCATCACCATCATCATCATTACCATCATCATTACCATCATTATCAATCATCATCACCATCATCACCATCACCATCATCATCACCATCATCATCATCACCATCATCGCCATCATCACTGTCATCTTCATCATTATCAATAATCATAATCATCATTATCATTATCATTATCATCATTATTATCTCGAACTCTAGAACCTCCCAGATACAGGCACTGCAGTGACATCAATTAATGATGAGCCACGGAAGTTGGTACTCTCAATGAATTTTTGTTTAATGTTATATTTAATTATTTAAGTCCTTGCATTTACATTACACAAAAGAACTGAACAAAAATTACAATATAAAAGTGTAACAAATGCATTATAAGAAGAATCGAAAACCCGAGACATTATTTCATATCGTCCAATACTTATTCTCCAAGACTAATAACATGAGTGTGGTTTATAATTTCTGGAAGAATACACTCACTATTAACTGTGAACACAAAAGTTAAACATATACACGAAAGTGTAATTCAAATGTTTTATGTTTACTAAGATGTGTACTTGTATGTAGTACTGGAATATAGAAGAACATTTTATTTATCCACCTTCTTTTAAAAACGTAATGCTTCGCATATAATTATATTAACTGTTTTTTGAGAAGGTATACATATGTCACTTGATTGTTGCACATTGCGATTATATACACTCACTAATCTTTGCATTTAAAACAATCTTTGAAAACTCATACCATTTCTTAAAATTAAATATTTTGAAAAATAAAAAAAATAATATAACAAGTACAAAATAAAATGTTAATACATTTTTACTCTCTGAGAAAATAAAAAGTGCCAATCAACTCCCGTAGTCGGAAACTAGTAAATTCTAACGAATTACATTACATGGTAGCTCATGTGAAATAAAACCGTTGATCTCATAATTTGTATATGTGCTAAATTATTATAAGCAGTCATTTCACACCACAACTTACGGTATAGGATGTAAGGTAAACTAAGGTGAAACCGTTAATATGCTGTGTGTAACTGAAACCGTAAAGTTATAGAGGAAACTATTTTTCTGCTTCCAAAAACATGAAAATGAAATCCATTCTTCCTTTATTTCAAAATTAATTTTTATTTTTCGACATGTACTACACATCGGGGATGAATACCGCCCCACGACCTGGAGAATAATTTAGGCGGCCGGCTGCGCTGGTTCGTAGTTTTTCGTGAAAACGAGCCACAGGTCGTGCGCGATCTTTCTTTCGTCTTTCTTATCCAATTTTCACCCCTTACTTGCACACACTTACACATACATGCACTACACTCCCACGCTTGTCGGACGACTGGTCGGGAGCCTAGAACTTGTCCCGGCTGGAGCAATCCCCTGCTGATGGTATTTAGCTGGTTGGAGAAAACCGCAAGGTATTGAGTAGGTAAGAGCTAGTGCTCGCTCGCCAAGAGGGAAGAACATCGTTACATCCCATGATAGAAACACACACTACTCTTACGGGACTAATGACTAGCAGTTAATACGCTCGGAAACTCAAATGACCAATCCAGCAAAGAATGCAAATTTATGTTTCCTGATATATTAAAATCATTAGTAAAATGTATACTTTACCATTTCCAAGAATATAATTCCACTTTTATTTGGAAACAGTTTAATATTGTTTTCCTGATTCCAAGTCTAACGTAGTATTTTTTATAAGGGTATTTATGTTCACCCAAAAATTGGTGGTGGATGTTTTACATGATTACTGTTTTTAAAATAAATTTTCTTCAATTAACTACTATATGTTTACGTATGGAAGAGTTCAATTTTATTATTTTATTAACAACAAACTTTAAACAGGCAGATAATTACTAACGGTGGCACACCAAATTCACATTAAAACATAAGAACGTTTGGACAAATATTTTTATTCCATGTCAATATTCATTTTTGACATACAAATCTAACCTATGAAATTTAGATTCAGTGTGCGTAACATTATTAAGTGTACTTTTTCTAAATGGTATTATTACACTCAATATTACATTTTCTATTCGTTTTATGTTTATTTTATTTCTTAAAAAACTTCATATTCAGTTCTTGTTCCCAACGACGCATATGGAAGAGAAACCTTTGGTATTTGTCCCCTCTTTGCCCCCAAATAGTTCTGAAAGGAGTATCAATTTTCAAAAACTGGCTACATTTCAGTGACATTAATGACTGAAGTCAATAAAGCTCTGCACCCTGTTCAAATTCTGCGTATGATCACATATCAAAACACAAACCTCTAAATTGTTAAATGGCGCACATAAAGCTCCTGTACAGCGTGGCTGTGATAATAGTGTGAATAATAAAACCAACTATTTCAACGTATCATCGCCTTAGTTTTCGATATTTTTCGATCGTATGTTTTCATCATTGCAAAAAATGAATGGGTATCAACTAGTTTGGACAGGTGTTGGTAGGAAAATGTAGGATCATTTTCTCTATACAAATCTCCCTCACATATGCTACAATTTAAGGACACTCCATCGCCTGGATTGTACTTAACTGATTCCCATTTTCTCCAAATTCTGCTAGTCCCCTCATCTTTCCGATTGACAGTACACTCTTCCTATTTTGTCATTCATTCACTACCCAGGCGCCTTCCAGCTGAATCAAGCCCAATCCCTTTACGCGCCTGGGTCTTCTTCCCCTCTCCGTTTGCCTCAAGAATTCCTCTCCTAAACCTGAGTCGCACCCCCCCGCTCGCCCGGCTTCGCCAACTCATTTCAAGCCCCTCTCGTCGGTGCTCGTCTCG